>JAEIHY010016905.1:0-19876 GCA_018904565.1 Drosophila tsacasi | reverse complement strand
ACAATATATAAAATACAGGATGTTTTTAAAACCTGCTCACTAGATGCGTGTTTATTTGGGTATACAATTCATAAATAACCAATTAACTACATGCTAATTGCGGATTTGTGATATTCTATGAATGAAATATTCGGTTCCAAAGGAATGATGCACCCTGTGTTCCATAAGAAAGAAATTGACGCTCGCATAGCCAAAAAAGGAAAAACCCCAGAAGCAAAGCCAAAAGCAAAAGAAAAATGTAAACAAAACGGAAAACAAAAAATGTCTGAAGATGGTAAAAAACTTTTCCCTAACTTTGTTTTTGCTTAATGAGCAAATACACATACATACACACACGCTATGCCCAAGAAGGCATTAAAAAATGCGTTAAGGGCGCGTTGCCAAGGGCCCAGAGAACAAATATTAATTCTTGGCATAAGCGGTCCACACACACACGAACAAAACTCACAGACACATGACCTTAAAAAAGCCTAGGATATTTAAAAATGTTTCGGATTTTGGGGAGGACTCCCAGGACTCCACATACACTAGCTGCAGGGGTTGATAATTGTGGTACCCTGTACATGGGAGATACATAGGTTCGAGTTGATTAACCATACCCTTGATCAAGAAACAATACTGTTTTTAATATATTGATAAATAGCATACAATTTATTACCCTAAAGAAATACATTTATATAGTACAAAATTAAGAAGTGCACAATAAAAACATTTTGTCATTATTAAGTCACACTCAGAATATCAGTATTTAGTAAGTTAAGAGGATATTCAATGATTCGGTTTTATTATCATGTTTTTCTCCTAAAAAATGTACCGGACAAACGCTAAAAAATTAACATTGGGACTGTCTTGATGCCGCAATTGTCGCTTTGGGTGTTGCCTCCCATCGTTTACCACCCCAACGCCATCAATCCCTCCGCACGGCAACCTGTACCCCCACCCACGCACACTCTGGATTCGACGTAAATTATGTAGACTCATTTAATGGGCTGCTGAGAAGGATCGCTTTTTTACGATTTTCAATTTTTATTTTGGCTTTTCCTTGCCACCCTTCGAATGCGTTTTTGTTCTCTTCGGGTACATTTAGTTTGGGGTATTTTTCTGCGTAAAAGCAACGAAATTTCGCTGGAAAATTAAAATAATGTGTCCCCTGTCGCCGACAGACGCGACTCGCGGACTTGAATCTGATGTGGATGTTGAGGATAGCACGGATGGGGCGCTGGACCAGCTGGTTTTATTACTCGCTGCAGAAAGGCGATAATCTTCCCTTATGGGACAAGAAACTCAGACAATGAGAGCCTTTGAAAATTAACGCATCTTCTGGGCTATAGCTGATAGTCCTGAGTACTGTGACCGATCTCTGAAAACAATCCAAACAACGGTCACGCTGAAAAGGCTCACAAGAACCTCGGACCCTACCACCAATTCAAAGCTAATTACTGCCACTTGAATTGATAATGCGATTCGTGTCATGTTTGCCTTGTCACCCAACCCCTAATAACACGCTCGTTAATTCGTGTTCACACTGACCACTGGCGATTTGACGAGGGCAGGAGGGTGTAAAACAGGAAGTGACCAGGCCGGCCCAGTGCGAAGCGGTCAATCAGGTCAACTGGTTTCTGGCTGACCCGCTGACTCCTGAAGTGTTTATCCTGCAGTAGTGATTGTTTGACTTTTGCTTAGGGCAGTGCATAAATTAGCATTAGCATTATGCAAACAGGGCACCACATAGGGGGATTTTATAGCGGTCATTGGGCAATTAGCATTGTAGTTGATGGGCTTATCGCGTCACACTCCAGAGGCACGATACAACTTGATATAAGAAAAGGGGAAAGACAAACCCTGTACAACAAAAACAAAATAAAGAAAACTAGTCCTTATAGTCTGCACCTGTATTATTTCTTGATCTTGTCTTCAAGTATAATAGGCCCCGACATTACATAGTATGTTGGTTTTTTTTTAAGTATCCAAGCATCTTGTTCCCTTGTCCAACATTAAATTTTCTGCAACATTTTAGCAGGAAGGTCCGCAGCTACTGCAGCATCCGCCGCCACAGCAAGGTCCACATGGTCCACTATAGAACCCGCACCGCGGTCCAAAGCATCGACCACTGAAGCAAGGACTGCAGCAGGGGTAGTAGCAGGTTCCACAGCAAGGTCCGCAACACATGACTAAATGTTTTATACTAAAGAATGAAAATGTAATTCACTTTTTTTTTATACTCACTGAACAACGAGAAATCAAAAAACTTGAACACAACAAGATATTTTAATGTTGTCGGGTTTACTGCCGGTGTGAGACTGAATGTCTAGCGGCAGGGCTAGTCGTACACACATTTGGCAGATGTCTGAAAACAGATCAAGGCTAACTAGATGCTAAATTACTTAAAATTTTCTAAACGCAAAGGAAAATCTTCATTTGCTTGAATTCTTAAATTCACATTTTTGATTCCTGAATTCTTTGATTTCCATATTTTTTGTATACCCTTGCAAGGTATTATAATTTTAGTCAGAAGTTTGCAACGCAGTCTAGGAGACATTTCAGACCCTATAAATCATATATAATCTTGATCAGAATTAAAACTAGCCATGTCTGCTAGAAAACAGAAAATTAAATTTTTTTTCGAAATTTTTAAGTTAGTGTTAAAATTAAAAAAAAAAAAAAAATACAAAAATTAGTTTTAAATTAAATTAATATTGAGTATGCCGATTTGCTAGCCTTGTAAAAACAAACTTAGAGCAATTTTCCGAATTCAAATGAATGTATTTTCAGCTTAGTTATTATATTTTTAAGCTTTAATTTGCTCAAAAATTGTCTTATAAAAATATGGATAAATATTTATGTTTTAATACTAATAATTTTATTAATTTATAATATTCCAATTGTAGCTGCAAGGGTATACAGACTTCGGTGTGCCGAAGGTAGCTTCCTTTCTTGTATAGGTTTGTCTTAATAAAACTAGTTAGGCTGATATTAAGGAGATAGAAAGCAATACAAGCTGAATTAAATTTCGTTATGGCTTCACTATTTGTAAACCAGTTTCCGTTTGCCATCAGAAACTCATTTATGCTGTAAATAGAACCCAAGTGAAAGTAAGCCTTGCTGCCTTAACCTGTTATGTGCCCAAAAATGCGTTATTCTTCATTAATATTCTTGGGCTCCTAATCACCCACCCACCTCACCGACCTGGCACACTGTTACACTTATGCAAATTAGCGGCACTACTAATATAAGGCATATTCTTGGATAATTAACAACGTCAAACAAGTCCCAGTCCTAGGTTTACGGCATGCATTACCCTGAACTCATGTGGTAAACGTGAATGACCACCACTTGACCATTTAGCGGACCCGTACTCGGCACGCGTCCCAAGGACTGCGATATAATGCCAAGCTTAATGACCACTACGCACTTCCGCCGAGGCCTAAAAGCTCGGGGGCTCTTATGCGTATTTCTACGAGTCTGGGCTTTAATAAATATTCAAATACAGTCGCCAAAGTGTGTCGCATATTAAAAAGTCATTTTCCCAGCAAATGAGTTAACATTTTTTCTTTTGTTGGGTCTGGAAAAACGCGTAGGGGCAGAAGGCACTGCTAAGGGAGACGGAAGCACATGCTGTTCGACATGAGCTTGGCCGGAAGTGCCATACGTGCCGGAAATGCGTGATTTTTAAAATAGAATCGGATTATTTTCAGGTCGATATGTGAAAGCCTAGAAAACTTTCGCTAAATCATGTTTATAAATTATGAGCAATTAAATTAATTTACTATATTAAGGGAACTTTTCTTAACCAAGTTCACATGAATTTGGCAGAAACTAGAAAAGACATTAACATTTTTACCTAGTCGTTTTTATTTACTTCTCGTAACATAAAACAAAATGAATATTTATGATTCTGAAACATTCACCAAATCTCTTAAAATCCTCTCGTCTGCGGGAATCACTTCCTTTGTAACTCTTGTATGTTTGCTTCATTTAAATTCTGATTTTACTCAACGTTTCGCAAACGTCAACTACAAATCCTTGAAAATCATAAATATTCCAAACTGTTCGCTTTGTGTTCCGTTCTCGCGTCTTGATGGTTGAGTATTCCGTGGATCGGCTTAGTTTGCCTGTCCTGCCCACTGGATTTCCTCGTTCATTTTTAACGATTTTTCGTTTCGTAGTTGGTGTGTCTATGCTTACGAGTTTTTCTGCTTCCTGTTGTCACCGCATGCTCTTTTTTTAATTTTTTGTATCTCAAATGGCAGTGGAGCGTTGAAGCTCCAGCCATAGCTATATGGCAATGGTGGATTTGAGCATCATCTCGGGATCGATTCGATACTTCTTTTGGGCGGGTGCTCTGCTTGTGTTTGTTGTTCGGGCTTGTCATCTGGCTAAGCTCTAAAAATTAATGATGCGCGGCACATTCGAGAGTCCCTGCTGTCATTGGCTGGGCTGGATAGCCAGAATATATGTAAGTATGCAAAAAGAATAAAAAAAAAAATAGAAACAAAATCCACATTCGCCGCTCTAAGCTGCGGCTTAGGTTCGCTTGCTCATTGATGAAAATTAATGAGTGTGCGTGTTTTGCTCCGTAAATATTCAAAAGGAATATTTTCGGAGATTCTGTAGTTGTTTTCCTGCCCCGGGACCTAGCTCGCTCTCAGCTATCGCGCATTCGCCCCACAACAGGCTACAGACTCAGGATACAGAAGTCGGGGCACAGGACTCAGGACTAATTTGCATAATTACAGCCCGTAATTTTTTTCCTCTTTTACGCAGACAAAAGTATACACACGAATTGCTTGTGTGCGTCCTTTCCCAAAGGGACGCAGTTTCCTTTTTTGTGTATGGCACTTTTTGCTCGATATTTGTTTATTACGCAACCGTACACACGCACTCACACACACATTGGAGTGTACAATTTTTGATTTCTAACGAACAATGTACAGCCGTAAGTACAGTGTACACACGCAAAAGGCAAAAAGAGACAGAGACGAAGAAGAAGAGTGAGTGACAATGTGCTCAATGAATATTCATTCGCATTTTTATATTTTCACTTCTGAAGTGAATATTGTTTACAAATATACAAATTCAAGTATAAATATTATCAACTATTAATTGTGCTGACTTGTGTTAATAAACTGCATATAGGTTCGTTTAAAGTAGTTGAAATATGCCAAAACACCATAAGAGTCTCATTAACTTTTCGTTTCGGCGAGAAAAGTTTTCCCACTCTCCAATATTTGTGTGTGCAACCCTCAACGAAATTTTCCTGTTTTTCGGCGTACATATACAGATTTTTAAACTAATTTTAAGAAGCGCTCTCCTCTCATTTTTGCTGTATTTTCTCTCAATTTGAAGATGGAGTCGTCGGACTCGGGACAATCCGGATTTCGAGTTCATTCCACTCATTAGCATGTGCTCGGCGTAAGGAAGAAGAAAAACGGAGAACGGAAAAACGCCGGGGAGGAGTCAGTTTTTCTTGTCTGCTTTCTTCCTTTAATTTTATCGATTTTCCAGGATGGGTCGCACTGCTCTTTACCGTTACAGGCTAATGAGCTGCACTTGTGCTCCGATTCGCTCGGACGTAATCATTCAACTTTGCTGGCATCACTGATTATAATCAGCATAATGTGTACTCTCTTACACTTCAATAGTTCACGCCACGGATCAGTGGAGGATGGGCTGGAGCCTGTCCCCGTCCTGAGCGGATCAGGCCCGGAATGGACCCTCCCTGTCCTGCGGCACCAATGCGTAGTGAGAATGGAAAGACGCAGCTCTTGCGGGGCAACTGTAGCTTCTATGCCATCTTTCTTATAGGCTCTAATAACCGTAATCAGGTTAACGTTAACGTTCAGTTTACCTACTGATTTGCTGCCACTTGGCAGTCACTCCTATCGCGGCCGGCCTCGGTTTCTGCTACGGTTCCTGCTCAGTGAATGTGTGAACATTCGGAGCCCAGTTTCCGCAGCGCGCTTTTCAGTTGCCGAATGCCCCGCAGATAGTAATACAGAAGATTTCAGATACTCGATTTTAATCAAAACGGCGAAGTTTTTCTGGCCGGAGCTAGAGATCGTAGCCGCTGCAGGCCCGTTGAGCAGCCGAGAGACCTTTCTCCCGCACGTTAGCTGTTTATATAATTATGATATTTGATTTAATGACGACTTGCTTCCGAAACAATCCAATCAAAAAATTTGATTGAAGTGGGCGTGCCGCAGCAAAACTGCCAAAGTAACTTCTGCTGCCTGGCAGGCGTGAAACTATTCCAAAGGTCAGCCAGTTAAAAGAGTTCCTTACACTTGCTAATGGCCAACCAGATCTGGGAATTGTTTTCGCTGATTTACTGTAATGGGCCACACCGCGAGCCCAGCCCAGCCCATGAGGCTGACCATGCATTTTTGCAGTGAATTTATAACCACGTGATCAACCCACACATTCACATGGCAACAGTGCGATCTGGCGATATTAAATTCTTAATTTGGAATCATTACCAGGAGCAGGAGCAGGCAAAAGGCAGCAGGCAGGACGTGCCCAGTGGACGAGCTAGGTGAGAAGCGGTCAGAAATTCGCAATCCAGTGCTCCTACTACTTTATGGGGTCTCGATTACACTCGACTAAGGCTGGGGCACTCTCCACTGGTCCTCGACCGAAGTCAAGGCGGCATAATTTAATACCCATATATCGTTGCGGGCTGCTACACAACACACACACGGTTCGCGGATCCCTAGTGCTCCGGGGGTGCCGGCCGCGCACACCTCCCGCTCGCTTTTGATTTTTAAATTGAAAATAATAATTTTGCGCACTCAATTTTCAGCGATTTGTCAAAACATTGTTTATTGTCGACGCCAAGTCCCGATCCTCCGATGGTCCGATGGCACCAGACCGACTCCACATCGCCGGTTACCCCTTTTCTCCGGACTCTCTCCTTCACAAGAGGCCGCGGCGGCGCACTTTAAGTTAATTGAAATATTTCAACGATTTTCGCCCTGTGGTTTCTTCTACCTGCCGTCGTGTGTCCGTCTTCGGGATCAAAGGGGATACCTCTCTGCATGCGGCTGCGATCAAAGAGCCTTTTGCATATTCCTCTCGGATTACTTCTTGCTGACTGCCTCCTTTTAATAGAATCCAACGCTCATTTC
Organism: Drosophila tsacasi; assembly: GCA_018904565.1. Taxonomy (NCBI): domain Eukaryota; kingdom Metazoa; phylum Arthropoda; class Insecta; order Diptera; family Drosophilidae; genus Drosophila; species Drosophila tsacasi. The sequence continues at coordinate 12,752 of JAEIHY010016905.1, read as the reverse complement.
TATCGCATGCGATTTATTTCCTACGAATTTCGGTTCACGAATCCCAGCCTCAGCCGCCGGTTGTGTGCGGAGTTCAATATTGATTTTTATTGCCATTTGACCGCTAGGCGCCATATTGCTTTTAAATTGAGTGATTATTGGTCTTGAAAAAGCCAGCCGGTATTGATATGAGAAACTTTTAGCGGAAAATACTACCAGGCGAGTTGTTGGGACTCTGAAGAAGGATCGTGAACAGCGCCTGATTAGCTTAAATGAAAAAGTGAGCGTTTTCTTGGTTGATAGCCATTGGATAATAAACAGAATTTAAGCTGGAAGATCGTAGGGTTATTATAATTAAATCTTATCTAAAAGCCATTAATAAACCAGAGAGTTTTGTCCAAGTTTTCATTCAGTTTACTGTTTCCTAAAGAGGATCGTGGCTCCCATGAAACGAAATGATTAACTGCCTCATAAGCTCCGGCCCGATGTCGTCCACAGAGCGGCCTGTCACTTGGCCAGAGGCCTGCTGAGCACTTTCCGAGGTAATCCCAAGGCTTTGTAGCCTACAAATTTGCGGCTTGTTCGTTCTGAGGGACTGCACCTCATCTTGCTGGAACTCCAGCCATCTGGTAACGCATAGGCGAATGGCTTCCCTTCGGCGAGTGTACAACTGTCATAAGCTATTTCCACTGTGGTGTTCGGGTAAAAAATTGTATACAGTATCGGCCAGCATTGGGAAGAAGCCTGCCAACGCCCCAAAAGTTTTTGAGCCGTCGGAAGGCAGCGCGTAAATCTTTTGCATAATTCAGTGCCTGCTTTTTCTTGTGCCTCTCCAGACCCACTTGAGGGGCCACTTCCTCCTCCTTCTTATATCCTCTATCCCGGCTGCCGCCTGTCACACCAACGTCTCCAGCCATGCCACCCTCACGCACTGCCCCGGAGTCCTTGTTTGTGTCCAAGTCCATCCATTCGAACAAGCCCTCTGTCTGTACCCATTCCCCGACAGCATCTTGCCTGGTGCCCGATGCAAAACCTCGGCTGTCCTTCATTCTCACCCACTCCCCAGCCCACAGCCCACAACCACCCTTGGCCTCATCCTCGTCGCGTGCGTTTTATAGTTAAACATGCCACCCATTTAATAATCATCCCTTCGAGTTTCTGTAATGTCGCAGCCACATGTAAATGATTTCTTCCTCTGCCTCCAAACTTCGCTGAGTTGCCGCGTTCTGTGCAAACACACTCTGGATGTAGCTGTAGATGGATGTATATACACTTTTTAAAACTTATCCCGGAGCTCCTGTTGGGAGCGTGTTCAGGACCACGGCTTTCTCCCTGGTCTCTCGGGGCGTCATTTGTATAAAGCGAAGGTGAAGGATTTTTCAATTCCGCTGCTGCCCCCCCACTAAACGCGTTCGGTCCCTTTGTTTTCAATTGGGCCACCGTGGAGTGAATTGCTTAGATACAGCGGCAATGCTGTCTAGTTTATTGCATTGCTGTGTGCCCCACTGTTCCAAATGCCAATTTATTTTCATCTACGCACTTCGATCCTTCTTCATTTACCTAAAATTTTATTGCATGTAAACAAAGCTGTTGTCTAGGAGGAGGAGTCAGGTCCCAGTAAGGACTTGGGGTAGATTTTTTATACTTTTCCCGTATAAAAACCTTTTATTGAAATTCAGAGACTAATTCTAGCTCAGTTCAAACCACTAAACAAAATCATATCGCATTAGCTGCTCGTCAGACATTAGAGTGAAAATTCGACACTAAACGACATTTTATCGACAAATCTCACGTGCAATTTAACGAACTTGCCAAAACACTTGGTTAACTTCCCAAGTATTAGGCGATAGACGAACATGGTCAGAGCTACGCAGTTATATCCTACGCCCCGACCTCTCCCAAGCCTGCCCGCCTTCCAGCATCTCGGAACTTCACGAGGGCTGGAAGTGGAAGTTGCGCATGCGCAGTTGCCGTTCTCGGATGGCGATGATATCGCAGTGCAGGCATCGATGCCTGCTTGGCACGAAACATGAACTCCTCGCCACTCTCAAATATAATATTTGTATGCGTTATGGGCACATGCGGTTCGAGGGCCATAGGAGGTGCAAAAGCAGGAAAAGCTGGAAGGCGAGTCGTAGGAAGCAGTTGCAGAAAGGCTTGTTAGGCCGGAGCTGCCTTGGCCGGGGCCGATTCTGTGGCCACCGTCGTCATTATCATCATCACGGCCTAAGCAGGCATTGAGTTGTGAACGCTAGTAACTCCGGGTCCAGGTCCGTCTTGAGCTCGTTGGGACTGTGGCTGGGGAGCCCTGGGGTCATTTAGCTTCTTAAATATAATTCGACGTGTTCGTGCGGTATTTTTTGGCAACACTTCGCAAGTGATTCTTGAGCTCTAAGAAAGGTGGCTAGCATTGGCTTTTGAACGTATTTACTGACAGAGTTGCCTAAGCGTCTTGAATAGGAAAATGTTCAACTCATAGTTTTATAGTTGCTATGTGAGTTTAAGATATAGACAACGTATAATACATATGACATGGAAAATAAATATAAAAAATCTCAATCATTATCTTCAAGAGATATTATAATCTTTATGAATTTTAGAATAGTGAATATGTAGTTTATAATTATTATTTAAATTATGTATTCCTTTATTCCGGTACTCTGACAATTGCTGTCTAACTAAAGCATACCATAGCTAATATTATTTATACGTTATTCATTGATAACTGGACAGCACCAGACAAAGAACATCTAAACAATTTTTCCAGCAAATGGCTGGGCTGATGATGCCCCAAAGCCTAGCCCCGTCAATTTCATTGTTTTCCGGTGTCTGAATTGTTATCCTTTTGCACCTCTGTCTGCCACAAACAGCCACAGCCTGTCTGCATCGAAAACTGGGCTTTGGCTTTCACTTTGACCAGCTCGCTTCTTGCCTGCTCCCCCAGCCACATACGATTCATTCCCAGGTACAAGGATTCCTCTTGATTCCGCTGGTCCACGAGCTAATCCGCTTTTCTTCGCTAGTGGCACTCAGCTGGCTGACTGCATTTTCAGCAACACCCACAATTGGGCTACCCAGACCAGTTCCTAGTTTGCGGCACTTTGCACTTGAAATGAGATCGCCAATGGATCAGACACTCGAGTCATGGAAATGATTTATTTGAGCACGCGCACTTGAACCCACAAAGTATGCCCCTGGAGCCTATGGGTAGTTTGCAAGCCTCGCCTATCAGTGGGCAATTAATCCGAGTGATTGGCAATTTCACGCCCACGTAGAGCATAGGTCTGTTGAAATATAGAGGAAATTCCAAACTGTGGGGAAATGCTAGGGTCTACGGACAATGAGGAAAGAGAGAGAATGTGTTGTATGCTGCTTTCAGCTTACAGCACAGTTTGTCCTTTATTACGAAACAGATAAAACAAAAAGTCCTACCTAGTGTAGACTATGGAAGGAAGGAAGTAGAAAAGATAGAAGAGTATCTTAGTATCAGCGAGTGTAAAACACCATTAATAATTGTCCCTTAGATATTGGCTGGAGTTCTGGCGACTCACCTGCCTTGGACAGCTCCCAGTACATTCCCACAACAACTCTAGCCAACCCAACAGTAAACTCAAATAAAACCCTTCCACAAAGACAACCTTATATTTACAAAATATAGTTCAATACCTAAGTTAGTAACCACCCAGTCAAGCGGTAGCCTATATGACCTAATGATCTTAATTAATAAGTTGGCTTTTAGTTTAAAAAAACAGACTCAGGCTGCTGCAGCGAGGTGCCTCTATTTATAGGTATGAGAAATGGAAAAGATTTCACTCTTGTAGAGATAGAGATATAGAGAGGGAGATGGAGAAAGAAAGCGAGATTGAGAAAATGTTGACGCGGACAGACTATGGCTGTGAGTTGCCTCTATTTATAGGTGCGAGAGTTGGATAGAGATTGAGATAGATCGAGAGAGAGAGAGAGAGAAAGAGAGCGAGATATAGAAAAATAGAGAGAGGAGGAACTAGAAAGAGACAGAGAGGGGGAAATAGAAAGACACAAAGAGGGGGAAATAGAGAGCTAGATAGAGAGAGAGAGAGAGAGAGAACTAGATAGAAAGAGGCGTAGAGAGTTAGATAGAAGTAGAAAGAGATAAATTGAGACAGAAACGTTTAGTGATTTAGAGAGTCATTCGTGAGACTTGAGAGAAAAATAGAATCTCTCTCTCTCTCTCTCAATTCCCTTGATGTTTCTGACTCGATCTATCACTCTCTCCCTCTATCTAGGTCTCTTTCTCTTTCCGCATCTACTTTTTCTCAATCACGCGTTCTTTCTCCCTCTCTCTCTTATATCTCTATCTCTACAAGAGAGAGATCTTTCTCCATTTCCCACACCTATAAGTAGAGGCGCCTCGCTGCAGCAGCCTCAGTCTGTCCGCGGCTTTCCACCCGTTCGCGCAACAAGTGACCATCTGTGTTAATAATCATGTGTTAAAAAGTGTGTGTGTTAATAACCTCAGCACTAGAAAGGACTGAGTCATCGATTAATCTCGGCTAAGTCTGCGGTGTGGCGATGAAAGGTAACTGAATGTTCTCAACTGCGGGTAAGTCCGAATCAAACTATTATCCCATTTTCTATATATAAAGATGATAGCACCGATCGGTAAGTGCAAACAAATTTATTTATTTATATAAAGCTAGCAATTGGTTATAAACTTAACATTAAGAACATTATCTGCTATGGCCTACCGCTCGGCTGGGTGGTAACAAATTTAGAGGAAGGAGAGGATTTTTTTTGAGTTTGTTGTTTGGTTGACTAGGAGTTGAATTGGGTTTTCGTCGGACATGTACTGCGAGCTGAACGCACACCAGTAGCTTAGGAACAACTAACAAAAGAATCTTCAATGGGATAACGAATATTGTGTTTTTCCTCCGCGAGTGCGTAATTTTCATTACCAAAATAGAAAACGTGTTTTAACCTAGTAATTCTTAAATTAAATAAGCAAAAAATTCGTGAAAAGTGTATACAAAGGTGAGGCCTTTACGAAATAGCCAATTTTGATTATATCCGAATTTCGATATATAATTTTAATGATCTGGTTGCAAACTGTACCGAAGTTAGGTTTCATACTTATAGTTTTTTTTAGTTTTCATCAATTTTGACAACAAAAGGGGTTAAATCATTAAACTTGTTTATTTATCAATTAAAAGTAAAACTAAAGAAAGTACTTAGAATTGACTACAAGGAATATAGTATTTGTGTTCAAGTTTTCGGACCCCTCACTTTCCAATTACTAACTTTCATTCTCGAGATAAATTCAGACTGTTGCTGCGTTCGCAAATCTAAGGTAATTTGGCCCATGTTTCTCCCCATCCCAGTCGCAGCAAAATCCTGCAGTGCATGCTAGAACAACCATGCCCACAGAGCTCCTCCAACTCCTTGGCCTCAGAAGGAAGATTAATAGCAGCAATTGACTTCATTAGCAGTAAACGTCAAGCAATGCACCGCATGGAGAGTGCGTGTGTAATTTTTATAACAACAAACAAAACGCCAGCGGTCTCCTCCCACCACCTATGCCCTCCCAACCGGCCGGATCCACCCTTCAGGACTGGAACGCACACACACCACCCCCATATGCCGAGGCATTTACCAAAACACTCGGAAAAGTCAGAGAGAAATTTGCATACGGATTTCGCGTGCATCCTGCGTGAAGGCAGTCAGAGTAAACTGGCCGCAGTGACTCCATTACGGCATACCCCGGGACAGACAATGAAACCATCAAAATCCAATGAAATAAAATAAAATTCCAATAAAAACATTTTGGCAAAAGGGCACCAAGGGGGAGAGCCGTGCGCCCTTGGCTCTGGCTGCTGGCCATGGGTTCCATCCCGCTTGACATCCCGTGGAAGGAAAGATGGTGTGTGCAGCCAACCAAAATCTGATCACATACAAGCCACCCAACTACCACCCAACCATCGTCATTCTCCCCGCTCCGTTGACGTGTGCTTGGGATTTTGCAAATTTTCGCAATGTCGTGGAAAAACCACTGGAAAAACTGTTTTCTTTGTGCTGATGCTAACGCTGTGCTGGTGTTTGCCTTCACCCTTGTTAGTGGTTTCTGCCATGCGACTCTGCTAAACTGTCAAATGTCAACATGACACTTGGTGGGTTTTTGCCAACCCAGAAGGAGAAGCTTGGGCCACGGGCAGGAAAACCTTGAGAGAAAGAGGGCTGCCCCAATAAATTTCAACTGTATGCAAATAATGTATCGTCTGGCGCTGTGGGTCTCCTGACTTAAATATTTTAACTTTTTCACGTACTCTTCGTCTTCACGAGTTATTAAAGATTTACGGAAATTCGCTGCGTACCCAGATGCAATTGCCAACGAGGACGTGGCGAGTGCCACAGTCACAAGATCGGAGCCAGATACAGATACGGCCAGAATTTGCAACCCACAATTACCGACATATGCCACACATATCAACGGGCAGCCAGGCCAGCAAGGGCAAAGTAGTTGGCCAGTTGGCCGGTTCTGTTACCTTTGGAGCCACACAATTTACGTTGCATATTTAGATCAGGTCGTATTATACGGTGTAATCGCTTCTCAGACGTTTGTTGCCACGCTGCACGTTTCGTGCAATTCGGAACGGGCCATGCTGTTGATGGGTCCGAAATATTCCCCGTCGACCCGTGCAGTTGTATCAGCCTTATCGCTGCTTTCAAAATAGGCATTTCACTGAACTTCTCGCATGCCCAGCAATTGTCGTTTATAATTGTGTTATTTGCGTCTTGTAAGCTTTAAGAAGCAAGTCCAAAGTTCTGAGGGTTTCAAATCGACCTCGGACCGTTCATCCTCGCTGAACCACTATTTCACGAGCCACTATTTAACACCATTTAGCGTGCACATCCGAGAGCCGTGCTCCTTATGGAACCGGTTTCGGACCCTTATTTAACTCTTTTACTTCCTCTACAAATTACGACTTAATCAGAAATTGACCCACAACACAAGTGCGATTCAAAAACGAGCCGAGGGCAACAGTGGCGGGCACCAGGCGGGGGGAACAGGGTGACAGGCAAAGGTCACCCAATGTCCATGACGACGACGGATTTCGGGCAGCCGACGAGCGACAGCAGACTGACCGCACGAACAAATAAACGGACACGGGTCGGCGGTAAAGGTCAGTTTCGGTGTCGTTTTCATTTTCAGTAGCAGCAGCAACAAAAGGTGGGCAATCATAATAAAAAAGCATTCGTAAAGGGGTGTCGATTGTACGTAGGGGTGAGTGCCGCTGCCGGCGGAGGGATGGCTGGCTACTGAGAGCTATTGTGGCTCTGTTGTTGTTGGGTTTCCTCTGCTCCTGGCAGCGGTCGCAAAACAATTAAGGCGGCAATCATAACGAAAAGCCTCATACCGGTTTTTGGCAAGCGTTCAGTTCGTTGGCTTTTAAGCAGGTTGACCTAGGTCGGATTCCAGACCAGCCGGGGAAGTCTCGAAATCAGCACAGCCATTAAATTAAGCATCCGGAAATAAGCGGAAATGCTTGCTTTCAGATTCCTTTAGCCGCGTCTGGGGCGGCCAACAATAAAAAGTGGCCATACCTTCGGCAAAAATCAAATTGATAATAATTTGCAAGTAAATAAAAAAATTGATTGGCCCCTCTTGATTTTCGTACTTCAAAATACGAGCAACTCCACTCCCAATCGTGTGGAATCCTCCCCTTTTCCTATTTGTACTTATTTGTAAAATAAGAAAGATAAGTGCAGGCGAAATAAAGGTTAAAATATTACACGCTCTGGAACGTGACCAATGCAAATGCATATGAGCCGAACAGATGAGGAGAAGGGGCGAAGAAGTCAACTTAATTGAACTTTGCAGCCCAACGTACTGCTCCTGCGGCCGAAGAGTGTGGAGGCGACTTGGCCGGTGCCTGAACCCCAGCCTCAGCCTTAGCCTTCATGTAGATCATCTGGACAGGGAAACGAGAATAAAAGCTGGCCCTTACACTCTTCAGCTCGCGTGTGTATCGCAGCTGGAGGATCAGCAGCGGCAGCAGCCGAGGTATGGAATTATCGGTCACGTAGTAAAACAAACATTTTATAAGAATGCAATACGTAAGCTTTGTTCGCCATGGAAACCACTCATAATGGATGATAATCGTTTGGGCTTAGCAGTGGGAGCGGGGACCCCGAGTAGAGTATCATGGCAATGTCGAAGTAGCGCCACTTGGCCAAGTTCACAGACTGTCTGTCTGTCCGCAGGGTTCGATCGCGCTAGTCTCGCTACATCGTTGTGGGAAGTGGTGTGAACACAAACCTCCGGCACTTTCGTTGACCCAGCCAGCCAGCCCATGTCCGGGTAATTTGATTTGACTTTCCTAAAGAGAATGATTTAATATGTGAGCTATAAAATAATTACGCCCTGCTGGCTTCCGTTGACAAAATGTTTAATAGGCGTAATGGATTCCGATCCTTGAGCCTGTCTCGTGCGATTTTCCACAAGATGAAGCCAAAAACGAACCCGACCCGGTCTCAGGCCCTTCAAAGCGCCGTATTGTATGACAATCTGATAATAATACCTCCGAGATACACGGGCAATTCCCTTTATAACCCTGAGCTGCTGACAGGCGCCGCATGCTGCCCCCAAGGAGGCGGGGCGTAGGAAGAGAGCTCTCTACTTGCCGGCGTGCAAATTTATTCTGGGAACAGGAATTTATGACACGCAACTTCGCACACCCGCTGCACGTAAACAAACATACACCATCGCTCGTCCTCGGAACAGGCAGCCAATAAACTAAACGACAAGCCATCTCCCCCCCTCATGGTCTTTCAATGTTTGCAAAAAAAAAAAAAAAACTGGGAGGAAAGAATCGGGCTTACCCTAATTTAGTTTGGCTTTCACTTTCATATTCTGAGTTTTTGGCAAACGGCGAACGGCAGACGACCGGGGGACTTTCTCTAGCATCCCTTCCCCTTGGCCCGGCCAAGTGAGCAGCTACCCCTGCGACTCAGAGGGTTTTCTATTTCACGTCATCGCTTTGATTGCAATTCAATTGCAAAATTGGCAAAAACATCAATTTCATGCCGCCGCAGAACAATCATCAAGTGCCAAGCCATTACGTAATCAGCGGCAACAATGGCGGGGGTGGAGACAGGGATGCAGGGACTGCAGGGGCTGCGAGGCCTAGACCGAGACCGAGGGGTGTGACCCAACAAGTATTAGGTAAACATGTTACCCATATCCTAATCCCGCGCCCTGCTCAACGAACCCCATAAAGGATACTTAACTCGACTTTACACAATCTGATTTTCGGCTTGCAAATTTTTCCTTCTGCGTACCGCGCATTTTCCGAGTTTGCCAATTTTCCTATCTCCTTCCGAGTGCGGTTCTGCGGGAGAGGGTGGCTTGTTGTGGTTGTTGATTTAGTGGTGTTGTGATTTCGTGGCTCTGCCATTGTTGTGCTCAGGCCTTGTGTTGTTATTGTCGTCGTCGTTCTTGGTGCTCAAGGTAACCAGGAAATATTTGATAAACGGTTCAATCGCATTTGCATTAGAATAAGCAAGGAAAAAGTATATTTCTATCGGCTGCGAATGGAGGAAGGCAAGGGGGAGAAGATTGTTGTGAAAGGGATGTTCATTTTGTGCGAATTTCGATCAAATTAGAGGCCTGCAGGCTCTCTCTACTGTCAGCTGTGGAAGCGGACTGGCCTAAGGGAAAGGTAATCGTAATTGTAGCTAATTCAGCTCAATACCTTTCTGACTTAATGACATGCTATTTACTAAATAGTTTTTCGGTAGTTCGCAGCGCAAGAAAGTTGCGGATTAATTTACCAACGAACATTAAGCGAACTCAATTTCTTCAGTCCGAAAGTAAATCGTTTTCCCAAGATAAGTTTTCATCGCCGCATCTTTCGTAACTTGGTAGTTACTTCCATTCACTCAATACTATGCGAATCTCCATTCATCCAAAACCTCGATGAAACGGAATAACAGAACACCAGAACCCATAGGCCCATGTGCAGCCGCGTCTGCTGGACAACTGAAGTCCACCCCACCATCGGTGCTGGGGCGATTGAAAATGCTAATGGCAGTGGCACCTAGCGGCCAGCTTCGGAGTGCTGTCGCTCAAAAAGTTCCTGCCACCAAATCCAATTGATTTCAACCAATTTCTCAAACTCCTCTGCCGAAGGAGAAGGAGAAATGGAGAACAAAAAGGAATACGTGCCAGGCGGAAATAAAAAATAAGAGAAATAGCAAAAAAAAAAAAAAAAAATCAATTGAAAAAACTTTTTTATTTTCCCGATGCCAGCGAGGAAAACTCTCACGCCCTCGACCCTCCATCCATCCCAATCTCAGTTCCATCCGCAATACCCATCCCATTCCCCTTCGCTTTCCCTTTCCCCATCCCATTACCAGTCCATCCCCTATGCCTCTAAGCCCCCAAGCTCCAAGCAGTCCCAGCACTCGGAGCACCAACGTTTTCATACTCGTGCGTCGCATGAGTGACAAAGAAATGGAAAAAATTGAGAACTAAATCCGGCGGTGCGGCGAGCCCTTCGACAGCTCGGAGGATTCTCATTGGCCGTTGGGCAACACATGGAACCCGGATTGTCAATGGAGTTGCGTATCCAAATGGGCAGCCACCAGCTACAGCCTCACCCACACATAATCGTGGTTATATGTATATATATATATATATATATATCGCTGTCTATCCCGGTCGGTATATGTATATTGTAGTGGAGGCCGGCGCGCCGCCTGCTGCTTGCAAGTGTAGCAAATAAAATGCAAAAGATGCCAAATAAAAAATGACATTTGGATACAAATCGAAACCGGAAGGCGGATAGCGATGGTGGATGGGCGGGTCGGGCCGGTTTGAACGGAGAAAGACCGGGGAACATTTCAATTGAATATTTAATGGCAGCCAACTGCTGCTCAGTTGACTGGGATTGGGAATGAGATTGGAGCTCTGCATTTTTGTCGATGGTTACGAGATTGCTTTGGTAATCGGCATATACTAAGGTCGTTTTTATGACCAGGATTTGGGCCAGAGTAATTAATTTGCGTAGCACATCTACATATTGATGCAAATATCATAGAAAACTACTCACCGACTTTGATTTGCCTCATCTCAGGCACTTGACTATTGGAAATATTAATATGAATAGGGAAATTAAATAAAAATCTGAAGTGAAAAAGAATGGTGAAAAAATGTAATAGATATTCTATGAATTTAAATACAAGAAACTGTCCAAATAGCAGTCAACTGATTTTGGCTTTAAGCTTTCGCCAAGTTGTCAACATTGGTCATGTGCAGCGTCTCGGCCAAACTTCACGTGGCTTTTGGTCATTATAGCCGAGCGCACAGAGTAAAGAACGAAAATGAAAATATAAAAAACCTTGGGAAAACTTGCGCTTTTCTTTTTTCCGGGAGTCCATTGTGCCGGGGCAAGATGGCGAGGCGCAAAGGCAGCGCAGAGGAGACCAAAGAAAAAAGCCATCCAGGCGAACTGTTGTTCAAAGTCAAGGCGAAATCTTAAAGTAATAAAGTAGCCGCCATCCCGAGGTCAGTGCCGGACCTGGTCAGAAGTGTGAATGACCTTAAAGTGACCCGCTTACAGCCCCGCATTGTGGCCGAGTTGGTTTCTCCCGCGCTTTAACTTCCTCGTTGCCAGGACCAGGACTTGGCCTTGACTTGAATTAAGTTAAACTTTCCTTCGGTCCATTTCTAACATTTTTTCCTTCCATTATTTGATTTGCCAACTGCATTGCCTTTGTCGTCGAACCCTTGCTTTTGCCTTTGACTGTCATATTTCCGTAATAAAGCGGACCCCCACTCCAAAGTACTTTTAAATAATTTGAAAGCTTTGTGGAGACTTTTGGGGCTAGCTATATAGCTGAAGGGGATTCCTCCGTTCTCTAAAAGTCCTTTGAGTTGTGGCACAAAGTCGAGTGCTTAGAGGCTGTACCGAAAAATAAAGGCCTACTACACTCTGATTATCATTTGCATTGCAGCATTGCATCCTGAGCCAACGTGTCGTATGCGCAATTTGTAAAGCATATACATATGTACATAACTCATACGTAGTGTCGGCATCCTGCTCACACGGCCAAGCCGTTCCAGTCAATCCCATTCGTGCCAGGGAACGCTTGTACATATGCAATGCTCCAGAGTGTACATATCTACATACACACGACTTTACATAAGCAATGAGGGAGGGCAAAGGTACGAGCTTGTACATAAGGATGCAGTCGTATGTATGATTTTGTGTGCTAAATAAACCTAAACATGCTGGCAGAGGACTCATTCGTTTCCCATTCGTCGCTTCGTTGGGAGACCCGGCAACACATTAAGTTCAAAGCGAATGGATGAGAGTTAAAATGAGCCCCACACATACACACACCAACACGCACACACAGGGCAAGTGAGCATAAGTACGCAACGAGTACAGAGAATAAATCACATGAAATGCGAATGGAACGAAACGAAACCGAAGCACAGTACCAAACAGTCGCTTACATACACACACACACACACATTCACTCTTTCACCAGGCAGCTTCTGCCCTCCCCCACTCGCCACCCACAATCCACCGCTCCCCTTTCCCCTCTCTAATACAAGCTGCGACGACGACGTCGCTTAAAGATCCCACAACAGTGGAAAGCAGAAAGGGGAATGGAATTCCGCTGAGAAAGGCAAAGACGGGGGAATGGAAGAGGGGAGAAGACATACAACCACCCAGTCGGACTTTGCTGCATGCCATGAACTCATTCTGCATAGAATTCTATGCCGAACA
>JAEIHY010016903.1:0-29498 GCA_018904565.1 Drosophila tsacasi | reverse complement strand
GATGTTGAGCGATGCATCGATGTTTGCCTTGTTGAGTTGGATTTACATGTGAAAATTTCATAAAATAATAAACATAGAATAAAAAGAAAAAGGCTGATTTAAAAGCATTATTACATACTTTTAAAAATATATATATATTGACAAAAAATATCAAATAAAAATATCGCTATTTCGATATTTGGGCAATCAAAAATTCGTGATATAAATATATCATCTCTAGAAAAAAATATATTTCGCAATATCGCATTATTTCTTTAAATAAACAAATTTATGGCTTCTAACAAGGTAAGCTTTATTCTTATTTATTCTCCCAAGAAAGCGTAGATGTTTGTGTTTTCTAGGAATGCCTAATTGTCGTACTGGATGTGCGCACCTGTGCCGCAGAGGACGTAAAACTAAAATCAGTGAAATGTGCGGCGGAGATACTCAAGGAAAAGGTTGGTAAAATCGCCTGTGGCTTTCCTGAACGACGTTAATTTCTGTTTCCCAGATCGTGTGCGACAAGAAGGATGTGGTGTCCTTTGTCCTGGTGGGCTGCGACAGCAGTAAGAACGAATTAGAGGCGCCAAATGTTGTACAATATGGGCATGCCCAACTCTGCTCTTGGAATCTTCTCATAGAGTTTTTTAAATTTGTAAACAAAACAGCCTGTAAGGAGGGACAGTGGCTGGATGGACTGAAAGTGGCTTTAAAGCTGCAGGAAGAGGCTTTAGCGTAAGTGAAACAATCCAGGATTTCACGTAGTCCAAATAATTGACAAACATACCCACGCAGGTTTCGGCCCGCCAGACGGAGGATCCTTTTGCTCTTCGATTTCAATGCCTTTCCGCAGGACTACGAAAAGTTCAACGCGATAACCGACTCACTGGTCAACGAGAATATTGAATTGATTGTGGGGTGAGTAGCGCTTGAGCCCCCACTGAATGTAGTTCATCTATATTCTCTCTCCCACAGCACCCACAATATAGCCTACATAGACAACTCTGAGAGCGGCCTACCCCAGGCCATTTTCAATTCCTCTAGCAAGTGCAGCCCCGGGGAGCTGGAGAACCAGAAGTACGTCCTCAGCCTCGTGCCTCGGTGCAATGCCACACTGTGCAACTTCAAGGAGGCTCTGCGCACCGCCTTCAAGGTAACCAACAGGCGACCCTGGTCGTGGAACGCCAAGCTGCATATCGGCAGCAAGATCAGCATCTACATGCAGGGCGTGATCGCCATGAAGAACCAGGCGTCCGTCAAGCTGAAGAAGGTCTGGGGGGAGGACAACGAGATGGTCTCCCGGGAGACGCGGCATTTCATCAAAGGCACGGAGGTGACGCCGCTGCCGGAGGACTTGGTAACCGGTTACATGCTGGGCGGCACCCCTGTGCCCTACGACGACGCTCTTCTGGAGCCGAAAGAGCCGCATCCGCCGGGCCTGCACTTCTTCGGATTTATCAAGCGCGATGCCGTCCCAGATGAGTACTATTGCGGAGATTCGCTGTACCTGCTGGTACACCAGAAGGGGAACACTGCCTCTGCTAACAAACTGGACGCCCTGGTACGCGCCTTGATCGCCTCCGATCGAGCTATCCTTTGCTGGAAAATCTACAGCTCCAAGTTCAATACACCGCGCATGGTAGTCTTGCTGCCCCGCTTGGCGGACGACTGCACACCGGCCACACTTTACATGCTCGAGGTGTCCTACACGGCCCAGCATCACTTTTGGGACTTTCCAGCTCTGCGAACGGCCAAATCGGAGAGCAGCGAGGAGCAGCTGCAGGCCATCGACCGACTAATCGACAACACGGATCTGGAGTGCTCCCTGCGGGACACGCAGCAGCCACGGCCGTGGCCCCAGAACGATCTGCTGCCATTCGACGGGCTGCCCAGCATATTTGAGCAGAATGTAATGGACATCCTGGAGCGAAAAGCGATCAAGCAGACTGAAAAGGAAGACAAGGAGTTCACTGAGATGTTGAAGGGCAAGAACTTTGCGGATGTGTTCTGGCGAGTCCCTGAGCCGCTGGAGGAGAAGTCCAAGCAGGCTGCTGCTACCGTTAAAAAGCTCTTCCCGATGCGCTACAGTCGCGAGTGGCTGGAGAAGCTGAAGGCCAAGGAGCTGGCTGAAAACGGCGTGCCTGTCAAGCAGGAGCCGCCAGAGAAGGAGATTCCCATGCCCAGCGATGGCATAGGTTTGTCCGATCCCGGCCAGGATTTCAGCCGCATTCTGGCCAGCATTCGCTCCATCGCAAATGCCACCCAGAAGGATGCTCGTTTCCAGGCCCTTGCCGCCCAGGTGCGTGTTGTCATATTCACACTGCTGGAACGCAGAAAACTCAACAGCGAACAGCTGGGCGATGTCATTAGTCTGTACCGCCAGAGCTGCATGGACTTCAATGCGTTTCTCGAGTACGACAAGTTTGCCGAGGAGCTTAAGCGTGCTGTGCTGGCAAAGAACCTCAAGACGTTCTGGCAGGACGTCGTCGTGGACAAGCAATTGGGTCCTCTGGTGCTCGGCGAACCTACGCTTGACGATGAATTGGCTCTAAAAGCCTACTATGCCAACGTAGACTGGAGAGAGGAGATGGAAGTTGAGCAAGATGGTGTGGAAGCGGAAGCCTAGAATCCTAAGCACAATTTGAACGATTTATTTTGTCATTTTATCATTCCTTGTTTCTTAGTTACAATACAATTGTTGAAATAAATAATAATAATAAAAAGTATCGCTTTTGAAAATTTTTAATTTTCACAAATCTTGTTAAATTAATTAATTTTTTAAATATCGGAAAAGGTTTTAAATATAAGTTTTTTTCACCTAAAAAGCAATCTTTGAACAAAGCAAAAGTTAAAGAGGATTTCATAAAAATAATTTAAGAGTAGACTACAATATTTATATGTGTATTTTTTCCTTTATTAGATTTTTCAATTCCCTATTAAATTTTTAGACCGCCGTATTTTTAGAACACAAAAGTTGCAAAATTACAGTTTTCTTCGCAACTCTGGTCACACTGCCTTAACAGGGGTACTCTACTCATCAGCTGTGGCATCCTTGGTCGGCGTTCAAATATAAATTTTCGTCGAAATCAAAACTATTACCCGAGTTTGGATCGGCACAAAGTAATGGGCATTCCCAAAAATGAATGGCTTCACTGGTGCCGGCTGTGTGCTCGCGATGATGCCCGCCTTAAGGTGCGGGATAAAGACATGGTGTCCATAATAAGCAAGTGTTTTGATGTTGAGGTAAGCCGCTTAATTCTCACTTAATGATGCCCTTGTTGACCCTGATCCCTGCTCCTTGTTTGCCCTAGATGACCTCTGAGGAGCCAGAACTTGGGAGTATGCTGTGCGACGAGTGCTTCTCGGCGATTGGACAGTTGGTAGCCTTCTCAGAGAGCGTCAACAAAGTACAGGCCATCTTTGAGCTGCTGCGCCACACGGAGCCACATGATAATTTGAATGTAGAAGCTCTGCGGAGAGAATACGGACTTTCATCAACTTCTATTAAGAAAGATGACAAGCAGGAGTTTAAGCCAAATGACTACGAAGATGACGACAACTCTGACGGAGAGTGGATATCCCAGGATGTGAAGAATAAGCCCAGCTGGACCGAGCTAGAGGCGGAAGAGCAGAGTGAGCAGTATGACGATGTCGATGAGGAAGTCTCTAAGGCGCCGCCTTTAAAACGAAAACGAGGTCGGCCAAAGGGCGTTGGGAATCAACAGCGAAAGGTGGTAAATAAGAAAGACACAGCAACCTTGGAATCTCGGAGCTTTATGCAAACCGAACTGGAGGACGCATCGTCGCTGTCTTCACCAACTGGAGGTCCTTTTATCAGCAACAGATATGCATGCCAGCAGTGCAACGAGTCCTTCATTTCCAACGCGGCCCTGCGATCACACAAACACGATATGCACGGCGGTCCCAAGAGATTCGTTTGCGACTGCTGTGGCAAAGCACTAAAAACCTCCACCATGCTGGCGGAGCATAAGCTGGTGCACACAGATGCCAAGCCCTGCATCTGTCCGGTATGCGACGCTGGCTTTAAGAACAAGGCCAGACTTCGGGTAAGTATCTCCGTAGACAAGTTATGCTCTCAATATAAACTAAATATCCTGTCCAGGTGCACCTTCAGACGCATGGAGAACCTAAATTTAAATGCAAGACTTGCGGTAAAAAGCTTCAGACCCGTGCCAACCTCAACAAACACAAGTATGTGCATACAGACGAGCGGAGGTTCGTTTGCGAAATGTGCGGCGCTGGCTGCAAGAATTCCACAGCCCTGAAGCTTCATCTGCTCAGCCACACGGGTCTCCGGCCGTATGTCTGCAAGTACTGCGGCAAGGGATTCGCCTGTAACACCAACTGTCGCTCGCACAAGTGGAAAAAGCATCCGCGCGAGGCGGCCATGGAAGATGAGAGCGAGTCATCGCGCATACCCGTGCCAACGCTGGAGGAACTGCGGGCCATGTAAGTAGAATATTTTTATACATTTTCTAGAAAGATTAAGCACAAACTTTTTTAATAGTTGAAAAGTTCGTTATATCGAAACAATGTTAATACTTGATGATAAAGTCTAAACAATCCAATATGGAAGTAAAACCATTTGTTTTCAATATTTAAATTAAAAAACATTAATAATCCAAAGTTTAAAGCCCCATTTTTTACAATTTAATATTTGATATAATACATTTCTAAGAAATATTGAGGTATTGAGCGTATATTTGTTTCGATATCGGACTTACTCTCTATATTTTCATCCTCCTGCATTTGTTTTATTTTAAATTCCCTACTAATTATTCCCTGAACTTATTTTCAGAACTCGTGAGATGGCAAAATCCAACAAAGAGGAAGCATAGCTATCTTACTCTCTATGTACACTCGAATTTTATCTTTTCTGTTCACGACATTTCAACAAACTACTTAAAAATAACAAGAAAGGAAACTATCTTCGGCAAGCCGAAGTTTCAATACCCTTGCAGGTAGTAAGTAGTTAAAATTTTATATATTCAAGGACTGAGGTTAGTTTCAACGATATTTTTGTTTTAAATGAACAAAAAGAAAAGTACTAAGATATAGTTTTTTCCCTCAAAGTTTTCCGATTGTCCTTATGGCTGCTATATATATTTTGATAATTTTTAAACCGAATTTCTAAAATCATACAAAATGGCCAAGTCTCAAATTATATGAAAATATGTTGAAAACTGGCCAAGTTATAATTTGTTTCCTTATCATTTTCCGATCGTTCCTATGCCAGCTATATGATATAGTCCTCCGAGCCAGCCCTTTCCGATTCATATAGTAGTGACAGCATATATAAGACTATCTGCAAAGTTTAATTCAGATAGCTTGAATACTAAGGAACTAGTTTGCGTAGAAACAGACGGACGGACGAACTGTTGATGCTGATCAAGAATATATATAATTTTTAGAGTCGGAAACGTCTCCTTCACTGCATTGCCAACCTCGGACTAAAATTAGAATGCCCTGCAAGAATATAAAAAAACTAAGAACAACAAATTTAGCTCAATTTTTCTGCAATTGAACCCGCACCCATGGCCAAAATCTTTTATATAGACTTGAAATACTTATCCACAATTCCTATTCACGGAATCCCGCTAGATTAATAAACAAATTGCTTTTAAGTTTTCCAATTACGTTTTGTTTTAATTAATTTCGAAATACATTTACATTTACATTTTTTCAATGCACACAGAAATGGGGAATGAACGTACGATTGATTATAAAATGGCAAATGTAAGAAGTTGAAGAAAACCACGCAATTAGGGAATAAATATTTTAACAAGAGAATAAGGCTTATTGAGAAATAAAAAACAGTTTACACGTAAATTAACGCACATGAGTGGTGTGTATGGTGAGTCTGTGTTTGGATTACTTATGAAATGTTTCCATTTTTTGCTTGTTTTCATTATCCTTCCTTAAAGTTTTTGTTGAGTTTAACACGTTGAGAAGCAAACAACTTTTGGCATCACCTTCCTTCCTCCACTGGCTCCTCCATCGCTCCTAATCAATGTTCAACGAGGACATGAGCTCCTCCACACTGGGGGAAAAAATGATAATGTTTAATGTAAAGAAAAATCCTTGCCCCCCGCAAGTCAGACACGAATTTTTACACTGGCACGCACGTGATATCTATATCCTGGAAGGCTGCGCCCAGCCAGGCCACCACCAGACAGTAGTGCTGGAAGAGCTGCAGCAGCAGCTCGCCCTCATCGAGCATCTCCAGTCGCTCTATGCGCTGTCGCTCGGCCGCCGAGATACTTTCGTAGACTTGCACCATGTCCCAGGCCCGGGCACCGCTCCAGCCACTGTCTTTGAAGCGATTTCGCTGCGTGTCCAGGGACAGACAGGACTCCACGCCGGCAAGGCTGCAGCCGCGTCCGCGTAGATTGTTGAGCATCACCTCGCCGAAGCGATCGTTCATATTTACCTGTGAAAATACAAGATATTTTGATGAAACCTGCTAATAACCCTGTATCTCTCCGGGAATACCTGCTCATAGTTGACAAAGACGGCGGCCTGGAACTTTTGCGCTATCCACTTGAGCAGATTCCGACAGTTTTGCGCCTCAATATAGACGAGCACGCACTCGGCGAGGAAGATGGTGGGCAGGGAGAAGTCCACTTCGGCCTGCTGCAGCTTATTGTCCACCTCGTCTAGGTTGCGCAGGTCGACGCCCATCAGGTGGTAGCTGGGCCCATGCAGGTCCGTGGGGCTCAGACGCACCTCGCCATCCTCGTCGTGGATCTTGGCCAGCAGGGCCTTGTTGCGTTTGATTGTGTAGCATTTGCGGGCAGTGACCGTGGGGAAGTCCAGCTCAATGAAGTTCTTTACCTGGTGGGCGGTGTCCCGCAGGCGGAAGTAGAGCGTGTCGAAGCCGCATCCCAAATTGATGATCTGGCAATTCCCAGAGGTTTTCTGCAAGACAAACAGAGGGAATAGGATAAGCGTATAGCACCAAGGCCATCCGAGCCAGCACGGACATGCGCATGCCAGTGGCCTTGGGGTGCGGTGCAACAGGACGTGGTGCGTTTCGTGGTCGCGGTCTCGCCTTGGCACTTGACCTAGGCACGTGCCAGACAGCTGGGCGCCCGTCCACCCCCCGTTGCAGCCCCAGCCTCCCCAAACTGACCTTCAGGAACTTCTCGACGCACATCTCCACGCCCTTGACGCGGGCAAAGTACCCGCGATTGATCTCCGGCGCCTTCCGCTCCTGGTTGCGGACAAAGTAGCCGATGTAGTCATCTTTCCAGTAGCCCATTCGCACCGCACAGCGCTTGCAGTCACTGGCGTCGTCGTTGGTGGCTATTACCGCCTCATCGCAGGGATGGAACTTGTGCGCCGAGTGGTTGCCGGCACCTAATGCAATTCCGCCAGTCGATGGCGGCTCCATGGCTCGGCTGCAGCTGTGCGATATATTCCGTCGAGACTTGGTCGGCAGTCGGTCCTGCGAGTCCTCCCAAAATTTGTGTTTTCCCCTGTCGTTTTTTCTCGGAATAGTAAACAGCTGCAGGAGTCGATTATGATGTGAAATCAGGCTATCGATGTCAGGGGGCTTTCGATTACCCACGTCCGATAGCTTGATTGTTGCTCGTTTGGGGGCGCAAATAATTTGAAGCAATCTTTTGAAAAGCAGTCTTGATATCTGGCTTTTGTCGTTATAATTTTTTAAATGAAATTATAGAAATTCTTATTACTAAAGATGAACTTCGATAATGTCACGGCTAACAGGGGTTCTAGTTTAAAATAAGAAGCAAATTAAAAACATAATTTATGTGTTTAAATAAAATAAAATATATCATCATATTAACAAAGATACACTGCTTCTCATTTTGTTTTTATTGTTTATTTATTATTATCAATTTCATATATAGTTTTCGGTGTAGAACAATATGTGATCATCAACTTTTTTACTCTGACATTTCTGTACCAAGCCTGATTACGGAAACTCATTTAACCTTAATTTGAACAATACTATTCGTTTAAGAGTAACCTTTTCCGCAATAGGTTTGTAAACGTTGGTAAATTTAAAGCACAAAATTTTTAAATTAATAATAAATAATTAATACATATGTTAATATAATAAATATGCACATTAAACTGGTAAAGGTTGAGAGCAACTCAACCACCCAATCAATGAATGTTCTTTTTCCTGAAGCTGACTTCAAATCGCCCAAATCCACCCCCTTCTTAGTAGTTAATTTCAGTTTTCCTTCATCCTAATTGACTTAAGCACTTCATTAATAAAGAAAGGGTCAACATTGTAAGCAAAGCGTGTCCACGTCCAAGTGCTTTAATTGCTTCCCGCATCTCTGACATCGGAAGCTTCTCCGTCGCCGCCGCCGCCGTTCGACTTCGCTCATAATTAAAATTAGCAGCTACGCCCAACTGCGGACGGACCGCTCAATAAGTCGGGGTCAGAATGTGAACTGATCTCCAATTGCGCCTGAGCTCGGTGAATCACGACCCTTCTTCTTGCCAGCGACGGATACGTAGACTCCTAATAGAAATTTATTGGAAATTATGCAAAGCACATTTAGGTTTTGTCATGCAAAAAACCTCTAACTCGTAAGAAAGGAAGCTGCTTAGAGGTTTAAAATTACTTCGGTAAAAAGATTAGTTGCTTCAAGAGACTGAATGCGATTGTGATCCTTTTTTTAACTGACCCAATTCAATTTTTTTATATATCCAAATGGTTTTTCTATGTATTTTATTTTTATTTGATGACAAATTATTATTAATTTTAAGGTTCCCGTTCACTGTATCGAGGCAACGCCGTGTTTAATTGGTGAGCCAACTTCGGTTATTCGGTATCGACATTGTAATAGCATTGTAATAACCTTGAGCTTAAATTGCTAAAATTGGTTTAATAAAATTAATAACTTAAGAAATAAATATGTCAAGTATTGAAAGTGTGAAATTAACTCTAATAGACCATTGAGTAAACTACTTTTTCTTTTAAATAAGATCCGATTTGATGTAAACAATTTACTTATTTCTTATTTCGCAGACTTTTCAATTTAAAATAAACAAATTGTGAAGGGAAAACGGGTTTCCTAACTTTCGTTTTCGAAAACAAAAAAGGACTGCATTTTCAGAAAGTGAATAGTGAGTACTCGCCTGATTAATTTAAAAATTCCATTCTTAACTAATTAAATAATTAACTTAAGATATCTAACAAATATATCCCATACCTAATTATAATTTTAGCAATAAACTAAACAATTTCTGTGTAAATTTATATTTTACCATGTAATAGTTTTTAGCTAATAATACATATGTCAAATAAATTTAATATGTGAAATAAAAATATCCCTGAGATATTTTGATTATATTATATATAAATATATTGCAACCACTGAATGCCAATCAAAATATATGTACATACCTATTTATTTTATATTTATTTTTTTGTAAAAATTTATAAAAATAAAACTTTAGTCAATTATAATTTAAATTACATGAAAAACTATTTATAAACTTTAATCTATTATAATTTAAATGACATACACAAATTTTTAATTTAACAAATATTGCACAAGCGTGGAATACGAGTATTAGCAATCTTTTAATAATCGAAAGAATAGGAAAAAAACAAAAGCAACTAAATAAAGTGCAACCATTAGCAATATAATACAACAAAAAACACAGAAAAAAAGACCACAATTCGTATAAGAAGATATACCCAAAGGCACTCCTATTATTTTGAGAACCACTGTACGCTGATATATTGGACGTGCCCACAGCCCGGCATCTGTTGGCCCGCTATGGTCGCCTCGCTTCGAATCGAGTTTGGTTTCTGGCCTCAGTTCAGCGGCAGCGTTCGAGAGAGTCGGTTGTTTTTTACACGTGGGAAGAGGAGCGTTCCGAGCTCCGCGCGCTCCATACTGCGACAAGTACAGGTGTATCTGTGTGAGCGTTGGTAACAGCCAGCCCCCGAGTGTGAGTGTTAACAAAGCGGCGGGCGAGTTGTGTGTGTGCGTGAGCCGTCTTTTTGACGTTATTACGCTACCTGGTCTACCTGGGCCTGTGACTCAAAAACGGTCATTTCAGCTGCGTTACGTTTTTTCTCGCTGCTTGTATGTTTTTTGTTCCCATATTTTGCTACCTTTTCGGGGCGTTGGCTAAGAAAGTTAAATTGTGAGTGAAACATCGAAATATCGCGATGCGATGTGATGGTGGCAGTGGTAATGGTTGGAAAATCGCGATTAGATAGTGAAATGAAGGCTAGAAGCCGCAACAAGTTGCCACGGCGACGTCATCAATTGGAACATAACTGTAAAAAGCAGTGAGATTAAAGCACAGAGAAAAATATTGTAACAATAAAAACAAAATAGAAACTCTCCCACTAAGTGCAATGGCTTGAGGAATAAGTTTATACATATTTCTTCTGTGTTCCAACACAATTTCAAATACCAAAATGAATAAAATTATTAAACAAAATTCCCACCAATAATGATCTTAAAAAAAACAACCCCATGCATTTAACCCAAAGTGCCTGTTTCTTTCCGTGTAGCCAGCAGCAAAAACAGCAACACCTGTGCAGTGGGCCAACACACAGATACAAAACGCACACTAGAAGCATTCACTTCAAAGCGCTTCACTTTCAGCGTTATCGTTGCGTTTTACTGTTTGCTTCGGTGATTGCGAAAAATAAAGAAAATAATCTAAAAACTGGTACTACGAATCCATGATTCACCCACCCAGCGACAAACAGAAAGAAAACAAACGAAATTTCGACATGGAAATTTGATATGGAAGTTCCCAGCCAGTCTCGAGTTTGGAAACTAAACTTGGCGCATTTTTTGTGCAGGCGTTTGCACTTCCGTAAATTAATAAGAACCCCTTTCGGAGGGTTCAGCAATCGAGGAGTAACTTGAGGCGTCCGCAAGCAGGTTAATGCACCGCACTCACACAGTGGCACAAGGGGTCTCGTATCTATGTGAGTCCTTGTGCCAGTTAGCGTACAGCCGCAGTCAAGATGATAGCATCAAAAGGTGTTTCAATGCAAAAATTCCTCCGCATTCAAATAATTACATATGATCGAAGTAGATCCATTTTCATATACTTAAAATTAAATTTGATTTAATGCTTTGGATAGTGATAAATTATTTTTTAAGCATTTCCTTTTACTACATAACTTTGCATTTCAAAATCACAGAGTTGGCATCAGCTTGATAGTTCGGAAAATAGAAAGATATTTACAGAACTAAACAGCGCTCGTTTTACTTAAAAGTAAAAATGTCACAAATTAGTGAATTGTTATCTACATTTTACAAAATATTTAAATTATTCAAATTTTAAATGCAATTAGTTTCCGTGAAGCAATTTTGGAAACCTTTTGTTAAATATCCTTCTAAGAACGCTGCCGCATTGAATTAACGAATTTATTTTACTTTTTCTAGATTTCAAAAAAATTAAGTGATATGGTGTCATATTTTAATGACCGTCATTGTGTACGTGCATGTTTTGTAACCGGGGTAACGACATCAAAGTTGCATCGATACTGCATTATATCTGAAATGCCAATAGCGAAATTCAAATTTTAACCGTCTTTGAAACTACCAGGTGTCTCTGCTCTCTGACTTTTTCTTTTGTTGAATTTTCACACGTGCCGAAATGTTGGAGCTACAGGAAGTACCTGATAATGTATAAATTATTTTCCTTTTATATATGGCTTCTATATAAGCTATAGCTTCGTTTCTTTTCTATCTGATCTACAATTAAGTTTTGTTTAATTTTATTAAAGTATACACCTTCTTAAGCATTAACTTAAACCTAACGTAGAACAGAAAAACATAATTTATTTTCTCTATAAATTTTGATAAGTTTCTTTAAAGCCAAGAGCGTCTGTCCATATAAAACAATAGATGCCAGAGACTATAGAATCTAAAGGTACAACATTTTAATACAAAGTAATAGTTCTGAACTGAGTTAAAATTACAGAAAATTAAATACATGTGTGCGGATGTACTTTGTAAATTTGAATACAATCTTATCACTAGCTTTAACTCAACTCATGGGATTTTTTAGACAACAAAGTTGCAAGATTCTTTCTCTCTTTCGCTTGCCTAGCAGTGACCTCATGTGGTTAGTCGACTCTCAACCCGTGAATGTAAGCTGGGGCGCTCGAAAACGCAATTTATTTTAATATTTTTATTTATTTCTACCTTTTTTTTTAGAAATGCTTATTTTTTAATTTGATATAAATTCAAAGGGGTCTTGAAATGATGCGAAATGAGCGCGATTTAGGCTGGGCGTGCCACAATCTTTCACCCATAGGTACACTCAAAATATTACCTCTCATTCACAATATATTCAACATATATGAACAATGAGGTCCACATGGACGCATTGATAAAACTTGACATCCGGAAAATGTGGTAAATAAAAAGCCAAACATTAACCAGAAACACTTGAACTTGTTGAAATGCAACAATCCCTTTTTTATGCTACCCTAGTTTTCCCTTCGCGTTTGGTCCAATTTACACCAATGACCTTTCGCCTTCATTGCTGCAATTAACCCATTGACGCCGATACCAGCGCCCCAGACAATGCACACACGTAATCGCTCCATTCGAGCAACTCCCGATCGCATTGCCACCAAATTGGAGTCGCACTTTGTGCTGTAACTTATTTTTAGCGCATTTTTTCGAGCCAACATTCAAACGGGTTTGAGTCGGTCTCTCGGCTTTTTCTAATGCCGGAGAGTCAAGAAAATTCAGCGAAACAACGTAATGGAAAACCAGTTTGGTCACTCTTACTCGTACCCAGAGCCGAGGTCTGTTTTTATTCTGTTTGTTTATACATTTATGGAGTTGATGATTTGTTTGCTCGGGGAACCATAGCGGAGATCTTAAACATTTCCGAAACTTTAGCTCCCCATTTATTTACGGAATTTTGGAACTGTTAGGCCTTTTCGATGATTCATTAAAATTTTGAACCAAGAGGGAATTATGGCAATCAGTAATTTTAATCAATTTATTATATGAAACCGCAAATATACGTTAAGCAATAAAAAGATTATATTTTATATATATTTTAGTAGTGCATTTTATGAATTCGAAATTAATTAAACATTTTTTTTTTAGATAGCCATGATGCACATATTAAAATATCGCGACAAGTTACTCTGGCTTCTGGCCCTTCCTCTTCTGATCTGCGCCTTCCTTGGCCAATTTGCCGAGGCACAGACTAGGGATCCCAGATTTTATTCACGCCCCGGCGTCGACTATCACTGGCCGAATCCAGGCGATCCAGACTACAGGTGAGTCAAGGCAAACAACGTGTCTTATCAGTTTTGATAACAACAAAGTCACTTCCTTTCAGAACTTACACGTTCAACGATCGCCGATATGGTCATTATCAGCCCAATGGCTTTGGGGCCAACTATCCAGGAAGAAATCCGCCCGGACAATATCCGCAGGGGATGCCGAACGAGGATCGGTTTCGATTTGATCCGGTAAGAGCTTTTATTTAGCTAAAATTGTTTGCTTTTAATATTTCTGATCCCCCCATTGACCTGCTCACCTAAGCCCCAACTCGCGTTTAATTCATTAAATTCTTTGACACAAAAATCGGTCATCTATGGTTAAGAACTGAACCGGGGCGATCTATAGACGAACAATGACCAGTCATTGAGAGATGGGGAGTTCACCCCGAGCCCCGATCATCAGATCGCTCCAATATCAAAGCAATAATCTTAATTGAGTTTTCATGCCATTGCGAGTGGAGCCAAAGGCGACTTAATCAATTACACATGTTTCCCATTCGCTGATCGGCTCACTGTCCCCTTTTTCATCCACGGAATGGTGCTAATGATGGTCTTGTCCCCGGTTCCCCTTTTCCACAGAACGATCCGAATGCACGGACCCAGTTCCCGGGAGTCTTGGCCGGTTGGCGTGAGGACCTGCAGGGCAAGCAGCGTCGCGATTCGTTGACCCTGGAGCGGGACGTGTTTGTGACCACCAACTATGGTCAAGTGCAGGGCTTCAAGGTGTACATGTACGACAATCCCGATCCGAAATCCTTCTACCGGCCCTATCACTCCACGGTGGACCGTGTGATGGGCGAGTGTTCCGCCTTCCTGGGCATACCCTATGCCCTGCCGCCCACCTTCGAGGGTCGTTTCAAGCCGCCCCGCATCCATCGTGGCTGGCAGCTGCTCCAGGCGGTGGACTTCGGACCCGCCTGTCCCCAGCCCGTGCGCTACACAGGAGCCACCAAGGGCGTAATGGACATGGACGAGGATTGCCTCTACTTGAACGTGTATTCACCCAAGGTAAGTAGGATTTTGTAAGACGATCTCAATGGAATTGTAATGAATTTCCCTTATCCTTCTGCTCTTTCTTCCCTTTGAAGACTGGGGCTGGCGTGGCCCAAAAATACCCAGTGATGGTGTACATTCATGGCGGAGAGTTCATCCGTGGAGCGTCCAACCTGTTCCAGGGTCACGTTCTAGCCTCCTTCTACGACGTTGTGGTGGTCACGCTCAACTACCGCCTTGGTGCCCTGGGATTCCTCTCCACGGGCGATGAGAACTCGCCCGGAAACTACGGCATCCTGGACCAGGCGATGGCCTTGCGCTGGGTTCACGACAACATCGAGTTCTTTAACGGCGATCGGGACTCGATTACGCTCTTTGGCCCGGGCGCGGGTGGAGCCTCCGCCGGTCTGCTGATGGTGGCGCCAAGGACGCGCAATATAGTGAAGCGGGTGATCGCCCAGTCGGGTTCGGCGCTGGCGGACTGGGCTCTGATCCAGGACAAGTACCGAGCGATGAATACGAGCCGAGTGCTCGGCCAGCTGCTCGGCTGCTCCATCGAGTCGTCGTGGAAGCTGGTGAACTGCCTGCGCACTGGCCGCAGCTTCTACGAACTGGGAAACGCCGAGTTCGCCCCCCAGGTGGGCAGTTTTCCATGGGGTCCCGTGCTGGACCACAACTTCACGCTGCCCGGCGACGACTGGTATGAAGGCTGGCGGGAGCGGGACTGGCGGTTCCTCACCCAAACGCCCGAGACCCTTATCCGGGCCGGCAAGTTCAACCGGAACATCCAGTACATGACGGGTGTGACCACGCAGGAGGCGGCCTTCTTTGTGGCCCAAAACGAGTCGCTGGGCCCGTACTATGAGCTGGATGGACGCTTCTTCGACCAGAAGATACGCGAGCACGTCTTCCGCTACAACTACACGCTGAACCCCAACGGGGTGTACGAGGCCATCAAGTACATGTACACGTTTTGGCCGGATCCCAACAATAACACCATCATCCGCGACCAGTACGTTAACATGCTGAGCGACCTGTACTACCGGGCACCGGTGGACCAAATGGTCAAGCTGATGCTCGAGCAGAAGGTGCCGGTGTACATGTACGTGCTGAACACCACTGTGGAGGCTCTAAACCTGCCCCAGTGGCGCAAGTATCCGCACGACATCGAGCGGTACTTCCTCACCGGTGCCCCCTTCCTGGACACGGAGTTCTTCCCCAAGAAGGAGCATCTTCAGCGCAACATGTGGACGGATAACGATCGCAACATGAGCCACTTTTTCATGCAGACCTACTCTAACTTTGCCAGATATGGGTGAGTCCTCGAGAGAACGCACTAGCTATTAGTTACTTACCTTGGCTATCCCTCTTTCCAGCAATCCGACGCCCCAGCAGGTGCTGGGCATGCACTTCCAGCGAGCCTATCAGGGCGAGATTCGGTATCTGAACGTCAACACCACTTTCAATTCCTCCATTCTGCTCAACTACCGGCAGACTGAGTGCGCCTTCTGGACCCAGTACCTGCCCACGGTGATCGGGGTCCTGGTGCCCACTTATCCTCCCACCACGGAGTACTGGTGGGAGCCCAAGGAGCCGCTGCAGATCGCCTTCTGGAGCATGTCGGTAACCTGTTTCTTCCTCATCGTGCTGGTGGTCATCTGCTGCATCATGTGGCGCAATGCCAAGAGGTGAGTGGGGAAGAGAGGGATGGGAAAACCAAGCCTTACTAAATCTATTATTGATCCCCAACTAAGCTAGGTATATAAATTAACTCATAAATTTTAATTCCATAGACAATCCGATCGCTTCTACGACGAGGACGTCTTCATCAACGGCGAGGGCATTGAGCCAGAGCCGGAAGCTCGGGGCGTGGACAATGCCCACATGGTTACCAACCATCATGCCCTGCGCTCCAGGGACAACATCTACGAGTACCGCGACTCGCCGTCCTCCAAGACACTGGCCAGCAAGGCGCACACGGACACCACTTCGCTGCGCTCGCCCAGCTCACTGGCCATGACCCAAAAGTCCAGCAGCCAGGCATCCCTGAAGTCGGGCATCTCGCTGAAGGAGACCAACGGCAGCCTGGTTAAGTCCAATGAGCGGTCAGCGACGCCGCGATCCCATCCAAATGGCAATGGCAACGGCACGGCGGCCAAGGCAGCGGGACCCGTGGAGGAAAAGCGTCTACTGCAGCCGCTATCCAGCACACCGGTGCCCCAGCTTCAGGCGGAGCCAGCGAAACGGGTCCCCGCCGCGGCCAGTGTCTCAGGCAGCAGTCGAAGCACTACGCCAGTGCCCTCCGCTCGGAGCACCACTCACACCACAACAGCCACGTTGAGCTCACAGCCGGCGGCGCAGCCCAGACGCACCCAGCTGGTGGAGGGCGTGCCACAGACATCCGTCTAAGTAACCGCTCTCTAAGCGCGGGATGCGCTTAGAGAGTAAGCCGAAACGTCCAATCACACAGCGTGAAACCGGGAAGTAATGGAGAAGGTATGTTATTTAAACTTTTATTATTTTAAATAATAAAACCAAAGATCACTTGTAATAGCGATTATTTTGTTGTGATAAAGTTTATTAATTATTTCATTTATTTCACAGATCTTTCCTGGAACCCATCTAAACTACTTTCTTGCTTAAATTACATTTTTAGTTTATGTTTTAAGATGTCTTGAACAGATCTTTAAGATCTCAGTTTTGAGTTGTAGTTAAAAAACCAATTTTCCAATAAGTTTTTTAAGTTCCATTTAAGTTTGTTTTAAGTTCGATAACCCAACGAATACGAATCCATATCAATGACATTCCATAGCCTCAGAATTGGCCTTTAAGTGTACATATAAAATAAGTTTTAATAAATATATATTAGAAATGTTTAGATAAGCTTAAGAAGTATAAATGTTCATATAAACAAGGTCATTTCAAAGAGATTAGCTAGACAAACGTTGTAGTGAAGTTAGAGATATTCTCTTATCTTTTGTAACTAAACACTTTAATATTAAGATGAGACAGATAATAAAAATGCATAATTTTTGTATATTTATATTTATCAGAAGCAATTTTAGGCTCTCTGTTTTATCGAATCAAATCATCATAAAAAGAGAATAGAGAATCAAATCATCAGAAAAGTTTATCTAAGCCAACAATGACAAGAATAAACACGTATATTTAAATTATTTAAAACGTACTTTATTTAACTTATCATATCTCCATAACTCATAGTTTATCTCATGTAAACCATAAGAATTTAGCCACTCCCACACATCATCAAGAGCAATACCTAAAGTGCCTTCAATATTGTAATCGCCTTTGATGGGATCAAACCTAGTTCTAAACGAAGGGTGCCACCATCCGCGTGTGCCTTTCATATATATCTTAATATATATATTTAATTTTATTTTTACATTTTGTATATGTTTTATGTGTCGCATATAAGCCAACAAAGACCATACAAATTCAGTGTGAACCGTCCAACAACTCTATGTTTTCATCCACATCGTGTAAAAGTTAGTTTCTGTAAATATCTCATATTTTGCATGATCGAAAGCATATTGTTTTTACATTTTATATGTTATTATATGTACTATAGTTATGTGTTTTGTCCGAAATAAAAATGATATAATAAATGTACTGGTGAAGCTGTCTTGTGATGTCTTTTAAAGGTGGTGTTTTCTTTGCGTATTTTATTTTCATATTGCCTGCGAGGGAAGATTTCAGAAAACTTTGAATTTATTGATTCTGATTCTATATTAGACGCAAATGTTTATATATTATACATATAGATTTGATAATATCTATATTTAACTTTTAAAGGTCACATTTCTTAGATTTAAAAATATTACATTTTACGATATTTTCGATTTATTGAGCTCGATACTTTCGTCAATATATCATATTTTACTTTTCCCGTCGATAAACAACCAACTATTTTGTTTTAATAAGTTTTTCTTCAATTTTTTTAACTCTTTCATGAACAAACATGTTTATTTTTTTCATTTATACAGCATTCTTTTTCTAAATTCTGTTTCATGAACAAACATGTTTATTTTTGTAATTTATACAGCATTCTTTTTCTAAATTCTGTTACACGACAATATTAAACCGCGCAAATTAGCTCTAGTAATCAGAAGTTGTTTAACTTAACTTAAAAACAAACCGCAAACCACTTTATTTGAAACGAATCCTTTCTGATAAGGTTCTTATTTATTGTTTTTTCGGTTGTCATACAAACATAAAAAATATACAAAGTATTTCACTTTCCACTTATCCATAGTCGGCGGACTGCCACTTACACTAAAGTTTGTCCAACTTCCTACACTGCTTACAAATGTATTCGGAGTGCTTGCCGGATTCTTCCTTTATTCCGACATAAATCCGTATCGCTAAGGTCCTACAGATACAACGAGGCTGCGAATACTATGTCGCGCTTGAGCAGGCGGATGCCCTCCGAAAACTTATTCTCCAAGTCCGTGTTGCCGATGGTCTTGGACGCCTGGCACATCTGCCGCAGCAGCTCCTCTAGGCGGCGCATGCAGCGGATGATGGAACCCTCGAAGATATCGGTCATCTTGCAGACGGCCATGAAGGTGGAGCCTTTGCACCACGCCAACACAACGTCCATCAGGAAGGGCTTGAACTTGTCCACATATGAGTCGGCGTCCAAATCCAGCTTACACTCCGTGGACACCTTGGCAATGCGGCGGGCCAGGTCCTGCATAGAGCGCAGTGGTCCCGACAGCTCAGTGGCGCTCTTGGGCGCCTCGGTGGACTTCTCGTCGCAGACGAAGCAGGAGAGCAGGGCCACTGCCTGGGGAGCGGTGAGTTCGTTGAACACCCCGTTGAAGATCATCTCGGTCATGAGCAGTTCGTCCGCGGAGCTCAGTTCGCAGGCCACGCGGCCCTTGAACTCGATGACGTCGCCCGGCTTGCAGTAGCCCATCCGGCGCAGCACGCGCTTGCGGTGCTTTAGCTCCTCCATTTGCAGCAAGCTCCTGGCGGCCTTCAACTCGGCCTTCAGGTCGACCAGCTCCGCCTGCAGCGTGACCTTGTCCTGGTAGCGGTCATAAATCCGCTCTAGCTCCGGTGACTGGTGCAGTGGATGCTCCTCCAGCCGCTTCTCGAACAGGGCGAGTGCGTCAACGATGTCCCGAAACTCGCGATCCTTGATGTTCATGTCATTAATGGGATTGAGAACTGGCGGCCCCAGGGGAAAGCGCTTCTTGGCCTCCTGGATGGTCTTCAGCACGGCCCGCCGATTATCTGCATTGCGCAGGTCGCTGGGGAAGTACACGCGGATCGAGCTGATTTCAGTGATCAGAGTATTGGCGACCGGAACCACCTCCATGACGCCGCGTTCGTTGGGCCGGCACGGCACCGTTTCGCCGGACTTGGAAGCCGCCTCGCTCACATGCAGCAGCACGTCGACAATGACGCTCGAATCGCTCTTCAGGGGGTTCTTGCGGCTCTGGTCCTGCTTCTTGAAGTTCAGAATGATGCCCCAGTCGTACTGCAGTGAGCCGGAGGCCACCTTGACCAGCCGGCCGGGCTGCAGGAAGGGCAGCAAGTACTGTGGCTTGGTGAGCCACTGCCGGAACTCCTTGCCGCGGAGATCCAGCTCGGAGCGAATGTGGTGGTAGGAGGCAATGTTGTGCTCGTCCTTGATGCTCAGCTTGTTCAGCGCGAGCGTCTTCTGCACCACCTGGTCGTGCAGTCCGGGCAGGGCGGCCTGGTTCTGGAACTGGTAGAAACTGCGCTCCAGCATGTACTCCGGGTTGATCTCCTCCACGCGCAGCAGGTTCAGCACCATGTTGTAGGTGAGGTGAAAGGCCGAGTTGATGGGGTCGGCCTTGCCCTGCACAATGTCGCGGCAGACGGCCGGCGAGACCTTCTCGTCGATCATCAGGATCACAATGCCCTTGTCATCCAGGCCACGACGACCGGCGCGTCCCGCCATTTGGATATACTCGCCGGAGCTGATCCAGCGGAAGTCCTTGCCGTCGAACTTTCGGGGAGCCGTGAACAGCACCGTTCTGGCCGGCATGTTGAGGCCCATGGCAAAGGTTTCGGTGGCAAACAGGGCCTTGATCAGGCCCTCGCCGAACAAGATTTCAATGGTCTCCTTGAGGATGGGCAGAAGGCCGCCATGATGGATGCCAATACCGCGTCGCAGCAATGGCAGCACATTCTCCACCTGCGGCAGGTGGCGATCCTCCTCGCTGAGCACGTCCATGGCGTTATTGAACACCTCGTCCACCAGCCTCTTCTCTTCCTGCGAATTGAAGTCCAGCTTGGACATCTGCATGGCATAGAGCTCGCAATCCTTTTTGCTGAACGAGAAAATGATGACGGGGGCGAATCTGTGCTCCATGATCATCTTGACGATCTTGAAGATGTTTGTCTGTCCCGCATTCGTGCCCTTCATGCCGCCCTTCCGTCCCTTCTGATCGCCCTTGGCAGCCTCACCTAGAGGAGGATGAATTTCAGTAATGGCAACCAGATAAATCAGAGTTTCCCCACTCACCCGCTGTAGACAGCACGGCCATGGCCGTGGTGAAGTTGTCCTCCTTGAACTGCCCCTTCTCGTCGACAATGAGGTGTATGCCATCGCCGCCGGCTGGGAACATGTAGTGCTGGAGCGGAGTGGGCCGGTAGTCGGTGTAGACGACATGGCACGGCTGCTTGTGCAGGTGGCAGACCCACTCGGCGAACTGGCGGGCGTTCGGAATGGTGGCCGAGAGAAAGACATAGCGCACGTTGTCCGGCAGCAGAATGAGCGTCTCCTCCCAGACAACGCCGCGCTCCTTGTCGCGCATGTAGTGGATCTCGTCGAAGATCACCCAACCCACCTCGCGCATGATTTCGCTGCCGCGGTAAAGCATGTTCCGCAGAATCTCAGTGGTCATGATCAGGCACGAGGCCGAGGGATTGATGGTCACGTCGCCGGTGACCAGGCCGACGTCCTGGAACTCGGCGGTGAACTCGCGGAACTTCTGGTTGGACAGAGCCTTAATGGGCGTGGTGTAGATTACGCGCTGCTTGGCGGCCAGCGACTTGGCGATGGCGTACTCGGCCACCACGGTCTTGCCCGCCGACGTGTGGGCGGAGACCAGGACGCTCTGGCTGTTGTCGATGCACAGGATCGCCTGGCGCTGGAAGGGATCGAGCACAAAGGCGTATTCCTTGGCCGGCACACCGCTGTACGGTTGCAGGGGTATGTACTCCTGGCCAGGATGGACGGCCACCTCGTGGGTGCACGACTCGGGGGACTCCAGCTGGTGAGTCACAATTCGCGTGCGCAAGGCCTCCAGGTTTGCCGAGTCCTCCAAATCGAGCTTGGACTCTGCTTCCTCATTTTCGTCCTCTGCCTTCGCCTCGGCGTCTGCATTCGACTCGTTCTCCATTTCCTCGTCGCTGGCCTTGGCATCCGGCTTCACGCGCTTCTTGGGCTCTTCCTCGGCCTCTTCATTGTCGTCTGCCTCCGCGTGTTTCGCCCCATGCTTCTCCTCCGCTTGGCGTTTGCTCGCCTTCTTCGCGTCTTTGCTTGCGCCACTCTGCAGCGCTGGCGTCACCTCCTTCTTGAGCGCGGGGGGAGGGGCCGTAAGGCTCTCGGGCGCCACCTCGTCGAAGCAGTCAAACAGCTCGTCTATATCCATGCCTTACTCTGCGCGTATTCTGTATTTTTAATAAAATATTTCACCCACGCCGCAAAACATGTGAACCTGATGGCCGATAACGATACATTCTGCAAAAACTATCGATTTCTTTAAAGTGCTGCTAATATCTGCTAATATCTGCTAATATCTGCTATATCTAGCTATTTTTTAGAATTTATTTTTTACTTTTAAATAAGTAACATATGCAAGATTTTTAAAAAGCGCAATAATAATGTAACCTACACTAAAAATCTATATTATTTGTT
This sequence comes from Drosophila tsacasi, assembly GCA_018904565.1. Lineage (NCBI taxonomy): Eukaryota > Metazoa > Arthropoda > Insecta > Diptera > Drosophilidae > Drosophila > Drosophila tsacasi. The sequence continues at coordinate 7,314 of JAEIHY010016903.1, read as the reverse complement.
TATAAATGAAAAATCTAAAGCATTTTTAAAAAGTATTTCTTTCTTAAAAATGTTGGTATACAACAGGACTGCAAAGTATAAAAACAGCAGTCGCCAAACAATAACACGGTTGTAACTATTAAAACACAAAAACGAATTTAATTTAATAGTAAATTTTACCTTATTTTTCATTTTCTTAAAGATAAAATTATAATAAATACATTCCATTTAACAATAATTTAATATTTTACCAATTTGCTTTACTCACAAAACAAAATTTAAATTTTATGTTAGTTTGATGAGAAAACTCAAAATTCTGGTATACTTTAAAAATACGTGTTATATCGATGGTGGAAAAAAACTATCGAAGTTTCGCGCAGCACAGCCACCATCGATACTATCGATAGTACTATCGATGTTTTTACAGCCCTAGGTCACACTACCAAACAGCTGTTCTGGTTTTTCCATTGCACGGTGCCCGTTAAAATTATACAATTTTTGGCTGTTTTTAACAACAGTTTCCGCAGATCCAGGAACATACAACTGAAAATGGTGGCTGGTGGTGCCTCGGATACGGGCGGCGTGAAGCCGATGGCCATTGCGGGCCGCATGGTCCGCGAGCGGGAGCGCCTGATCGGCATGTCGCCCGATGAGCGCGCCTGGCGCAAGAAGTGGCTGAAGGACCAGGAGCTGCACCACGGCCCGCGCAAGGTGCCCGCCTTGGAGCTGGAACTGAACAACCCCATCAAGCGCTTCTACCGCGCCCCACTGGACAAGGTCTGCAACATTTTGACGCCTGTCCTGGTGAGTTTACCCGCTGCTGAGCCCGCTTATGTAATCGAACCGAAAACGGGCTGAATTGCTCGATTGGACGCGGATCCACAGTGCAGAGAAGTAACTGTTGCTTGCTGGATTTCAGGGCTTCCAGCGTGCGTACACGGTGCGCTTCTGGACCGGAAAGGCACTCCTGGCTCTCACCGGAATCTACGCCGGCGCCTACTACTTCAAGTACAATCAGAATGTGAGTAAAGGCGGTTGGTTTTGGCTTAACTAATAGTTGTTTATAAGATTCCGGAGGTGTTATGTTATTTGTTGTTAACCTTCTAGCTTGGCAATTAGTTGCAGACTCTCATGTAAATATTATAGAAGCTGATCTACATTTAACGTATAATAACAGTCTAGAATCTTAAGCAAGGATCCGTAAAATTACTTTGTAGTGCATTTACCAACAACAAATAATTATGAGGGGTTTCCTAATTGTTTTCCGAGGCTTTAGAAACCATATAAAATTTTATTACGATAATATTCCCCTTGAAATATCTCTGAAACATTTAAAAAACGTTACTTTTAGACATAATCGGTAATATAAACTTATCATCTTCTCAGGATTGGACCCGCAAGGGAGGCTGGCGTGTGATTTCCTCCCGCAGGCAATGCGTGCCCGGAGATGAGGGATACCCCAAGGTCTCCGATCGTTCGGCGCCCTCCGATTACGCGGCCCGTGGATTCAAGGAGTCGCCCTTATAGGCTGCAAACCGTTCTACGGCTCGCTTAGTGATTTTCTTAAGTTTGAAACACGTAAATTAATGATATCAAAACAAAAATCGCAATAAATATGGAAACGAAAACACAAAAGAAGACGAATGAGCAGTGGAATGGAGAGTGTCTGGATTGAAGTTTTGTCATTACCGAGGCGTTGCTGTCAAAGAGGTTTTTCTGCTGCGCTTGGCGGATATTCTTTTTTGTTGGCTTTTACTTTGCCGAAAAGCTGCCCCAGCACTTTCCGTGTGTGCTCAATTCAGTTGAATTGTTAATTATCGGTCACTTTCTTTTATTTGCATTTTCGAGCTCAACCAGAAGGCAGCAACGGTGCAGCCAAGGCTCTAACAAAATGGTTGCTTCTAATAAATGTGTGGTGTGAGTAACACAAACGTAATAATAATAATAAATAGAAAAGTATAATATATTTGGATACAAGAAAATCTCTATAATCAAATAATCAAATCTCTATCTCAAATAATGAAATGTGCGTCAAACTTATTAAGATTTCCCTTTAAATTACGAGGAAAGTTATAAAAAAGTAAATAATAAACATTTATCCTACAATTTAAATGAAAACTAAACAAAAAAGTGATTTAGTAATTATTTGAAGTGGATAACTGGATTATAAACAATACAAAAACGTAAACAAAACAAGTTTTGCAATGTTTCTTGTGGCTTGAAAATTACCCTTATTTATTTGATAAAATTATTAAAAGCGGCTCTAAATTTAAATAGTTAATAAAATGACAATAAATCCTAATTCAAACAACTAAATCAAGTTAATACAAGCATAATAAATTTAAAAAATAAAAATTTTCGCATGAAAATAATAATAATATATGTTTGTAGTTTAGAAAAGATAAAATTTTGAAAACAATACAAAATGGGCGTTTAAAAACTATTTAATTCAAAAAGTGGAGCAAAAATCTTTAAACTAAAATTCAAAAAAATCATAATTTAAATACTTAAAGAGTGCCTTAGTGTGTGAATATTATTAAATATATAATATTAAAAGTTTTAAATATAAAAATTCGGCGCGCTTTCTTTCAATGCTAAGAAGAAAAAGTGTTTTAAGAATCAAAGTAGTCAAAGCCCCTGCTTATCTATATACTATCGCGTGCAGTGAAGTCCTAAAGATATAAAATCTTAATAATAATATAAGATTTGCAGTGTTCTAACTTTATAATTTAAACTTCGCGCCTCATCATAAAAGTCCCACCTTCTGTCAGGTGGCAACTCTTCGCGATTAGGAACACTGTTAGAGCTCTGTTGAGAGCTCTGTTAGCTATCCATGTTTACCACCTTTTTAGATCCGGCCGCACAGGGTGCTCATGATCAACCAGCGTTGCCAGAAATTCAACATTTTCCTGGGTAAGCCGGCGGGCACACTGCCGGTTTTCTAATTGAAAAACAAGTGAAATGGTAGCTAAATTAGCAAAGCCGTCCACGAGAAAACTCTCTGCTCGTCATTCTGACTCTCATCCTAAGAGAGCAGAACTGTTAAGGTGGCAATTTACCGCACTATGTTAAAACTGAAGATTGGCGGTTGTTGAATTTCAAATTTCGATCGATAGTAGCAGCTCCGATAGCTGCTATCGCTCGAAACTATCGATTGTTCCTATATGGGCAAACAAAAATTCGTGATATAAATACATCATCTCTAGAAAAATATCGATATATTATCAACAGCCCTAGTTGGGGATCTCTCAACTTATCGGCGCTCGCAAAGGTATTGCTCTAATAGTCTGTGTGTTTGAGAAAAAGAGTGCTGGGGATCTCGATCTTAACTTCTCCGAATCGGCGCTTGCAAAGGTATAGCTCTAAATAGACTGTGTGCTTGAGGAAAAGAGTGTTGGGGGGGATCTCGATCAATCGATCTCGCTCTCTCGTCGCACGTCGTAAGTCGCCAATAGTGTGTTTCGTTCGAGTCGTTGAAAAACGGGCAGAAACCACTCCGGAGTCCGGACCGCAGACAGATTGATCCGCAGACATAGAGAACTCCCTGCGATCTGGCCTTGACTTGCCGGAGGTTAAGCTGCCGAAAACTGAAACTGCGGACGGACGTGGCTGTGTGTGCTGGTGTATGTGCGCGGCGCGGCGGTGTGTGCAATTTTTTTCATCATCATCCCCAGTCTGAGATCCGAGCCGCGTGTGTTTGCTATATGCCGTGCTGTTCCGTGGAGTGGAGCCCAGGAACAGGTGAGTGATCGCCACCTGGCAGGCAGTCGTGGGGCCGGGGCGGGAGCAGGTGCGGGCCGCCGGATTCCCCAACGGATTCCGTTGGTTTTAACATTTTTTCTTGCCCTTTATTCCACATTCTACCAGTGAAAAAACGTCGACGTCGCTGCTGCCTCACGTTTTTATTTTTTCCTCTGCCACCGTCCGCTCTCTTAATCTCGCTCATTCGCTCTCTCTCGCCGCTCTCGCACTCCGGCTCTGCGCGCGCAACTCGGCCTCAGCTGTCAGTGCTCTGTCAGCAGCGCGGCATTCCCGCGCGCGGGAAATCGCCAACTTAGATTGTTCCTAATTTCTTCACTTCTATCCTGATTTTCAGTTTCATTGCAGAATCTGATTCTGTGGGTTTTTCGCTTTCCATTGCATATCAATTTCGTTGGGGTTTTATTCATTTTAGCGGCCTGGCAGGCGTTCAAAGTTGGTGCCAAAAACTATGAAATCGTAATCGGTGACAACAACAAAGTGGCAGCGGTTTGTTTGGGTGTTGTGCAGGGATGCCACCTGGGTATCAGAGAGAGTGGCGGTCATGTGTTTTTGCAGGTTATATTTTGAAGAGTTCTTTTAATTGATTAATAATTAAATATTGACTGAGTTTTAAGAGGGCAGAGTTTTTGGGGAAATTAGCTTGAATTTTTGCGGTAATTGTGGTAAGGATTCTGGTGAATTAAGTTGTATATTAAGCCGTTTTTGCTTGGTTTTAATAATGGCATTTTAAACTTTCTTCCTAAATATTATTTTCTAGTTATGTTGAGTAACTTAAAACAAATAATGGCTCTGAATATTTTATTTCTAGTTTATAAACTTTAATCTTAAGGCTTTCTATTTCCGACCTGCTGGCAGCGCTGTCAGCTGTTTAACCGTTTACCCCCATCCAATTGGAGTCTGGTGGCTGGCGTCCCCATTTTTTTTTTTTTATGGCAGCAGGCTCCAATTGCAGACTCCATTCAATAAAATGCGAAGCCTGCCACCAGCGGAGATGCCTCTCCCTCTCGCTCTACCCTACGCATTCCTTCGCTTTGTGCGGCTGCTTCGCGCGGGAGATTCGCCCGGTCTCACTCTCTCCGCCGCTCTGCCGCGCTCTTCCTCTGGAAATGTCAGTTGAGCTACCAACAACTACAACACACGGCCGCCGTGTGGTTGTTGCAGTTTTTGGCGCTTCTGATCAGCTTGTTTTGGCGCGTTCCTCTTGCACACTCGCCGCAGTCGACGTCGCAGCCGGCGGCCGGCAGAGCGGAGAGCAAGCAGCGCGCCAGCGACAGGCGGCAGTTCCACCAATTTGGGGGATCACTCTGCTGCCGTCGCTCGTGAAGTTTTCGTGGCCGGCGTGTGACGACGACGACGACGGCGAAAAGTCGGTTCAATCTATCTGGAATCAGTTGGAAAAGTAACTAACGTTTTTTCCCAACATCGATTATCTCTGGAAAGGTAAAAGAATTGCACAATTCCGACCAATTCTACGGTGAAAAAGTGTGGAAGAAGTGAAAAAAAAACCTATGACGCGAGTGTGTGACAAGTGTTCGTGTGTGTGTGCAGAGCGGGGAGAGTGTGTGAGTGGGCGGTACGTACAGGGGGAAGGTGGGAGAGAAGGCTGCGTGCTGTTGTCGTCGTGTCTTTGCATTTTTTGCTACAAATACAACACATTCCGGCGAAGAGGAGGCTCATAAGAAAATTGACACGCTAGGGGATTTAACCGTTGGATTCTGATTGGAAGCCCTCTGTATGTGCATTTGGGCCTCATTGCAGAGCCTAAAGGCGCTGTAGATATCCTAATCAGATGGTCAGTACAAAGAGTGCTGGCGAGATCCTAATAAGAAGGCCGTTTGGAATTTGTAGTTCAAGTGGGAATATCGAGTTCAGTGAACTGGTTTCTCGTCTGCCGGAGGAGATGCAGCCCAATTGCCGAAATAGTGCGGCGGTGGCTAAAGCTTGCTGTGTTCTTCGCGCCGCAGCGGCCAGGGAAGGGGGACAACTTTCTAATCTTTCTCCCGCCCGAATTGCACTTTCCCGCCATTCGCATAGATTTTGGGCGGTAAAACAAAACTGCGCCAGCCCAAACGCCTAATTCGCGCCACTTTGTGCTTCTCCATTCTTTCCCCCATACTCATTTCATTTATATACGCTCCTCCAATGACACACACACACTGTGGGAGCCGCTCTCCCACTAAGAGCGCGCGCTCTCTCTCTCTGTCTTTCTCTTTGTCGTGCACACACGCACACCGTGAAGCCCGCTCTTCCGTTCTATTCCAATCAGAACAGCAGCGAGTTGCCTTTTTCCCCTACGTCTTTCTCCATTCTCCAGCTTGACTGTGTGTGTGTGTGTGTGTGTGCGAGCTGCAGCAACAACAAACAAAAACCTTTTGGGCAGCGCTGCCAGTGTTGACTGCGACAGCGCTGTTGCTGTCGCTGTCGCTGCGACGGCGGGAAAAGTTCAACGCAAAACTTGGAACCTTTTGAAAACTTGACGAAGACGGCGACGGCGGCGAAGAAGCAGCGAGCAAAGCGGGCAGAGAAACAGAATTATGTCAAAAGTGGCGCAAAAAACGTTGGTAGTAACTCTATGTACACGGCGAGGTGGGAGCGAGATGGCGAGAGGGCCAGATCGGGCAGAGTCAAGAATGGAGTTCATTGATATTTCTCTGTGCCTTGCTTCTACTTCGCCCACTCCCTCTCTGCCTCCGCCCCTTGTCAGCAGTTCTTCTTCTACTTCCATTTACCTGCTACAATTTCTTTAGTTGTCTTGTTTTTTTTTCTCGCTGTTTCTACTTTCTACTCTTTTTTTTTTTTTGTATCTTTTTGCGCGCTTTTTCGCATTCTTTTTGGCAAGCTTTTTGCGTCTTTGCTTTTTGCGCCGCTAAAAACTTGTTGAATGAGTGGCGGGGTGGAGAGCGGGGGTGGGTGGCAAATTGTTGATGGGGTTGGTTGTTGTATATTTAAATGTTTTGTGTTTCGTGTTGGATTATGTAATGATCGGCCGAAAATCAGCTTTTTCGTTAGCCGTCGAACAGGCCTCTCGTTAGTGGAAGGTATGGAGGAGATTTACTAAACTCTATGAAAAGTAATTATAATATGAAATATAATTATTAATATAAGCTTCTTTTACCTGAACCTGACTTGTAATTATCAAGATAAAGTCTCCTATATTGACAAAAATATTGCGAAAATATCGCACATTTCATTTCTATTTCTAATTTATAAATATCGAAAAATAAAAATAAATAAATGATTTTTTTTAAACTTGTTCCTCCTTTGTCCGATTACATAGTTCCGATATATACCACAGCATTTTATGTCATGAACGTTAACTGGAGTAATCTTTACATATACAAAATTTAAACACCGAAAAATCGGAATTTTCCTTATTTTCTAATTGTTCAGTTTAATCCCTGAGCCTCGTGCAACCTTGAAGGTTTATTCAGGAATCAGCTGGCGAGGAGGAACGGTGTGAAGTCCGATAAGGGTTTCCCTCCGGATATGGGGAAACCCCTCTGATTTTGAGACTTTTTGGCGAACCAAGGTCCTTGGCGAGGGGACGCTTGGTTGCCTGATGGTGTCCTCCTC
>JAEIHY010016902.1:0-36794 GCA_018904565.1 Drosophila tsacasi | reverse complement strand
CGGGACCATTTATATACATTTTTGTTTAACTTAATTTGATATGGAGATTGGACGTGGAACATTTTCGGAGGGGGAGCAATTGGTATTTTCAATATCAGCGATTATCAAAAAGCATGTGTTAAACTAATTTGATATGGAGATTGGACGTGGAACAGTTTCGGAGAGGAACCAATGGGAGCTTTCACAAAAATCAAACGTTTTTTATGCAAAGATGCAATTGTTCCTTTAACTAAATTTGAATTCACTTAGATTTTCAGGTTGCTTCTTAGGTTTTAATAAATAAATAAGCTTGTCTGGGTTTAATGTGCTCTAAATTTTTTATTGAATATTCACAGTATGATTGTTTATTCACGCATTGTTGTTCTCCGGACTTGACCCGGGAAAGTTTATTGATTGCTAAGATAGATCAATAGCTCTTTAGAAGCTACATAACCCACATAAGCTTTAAATGCACTTTACAGTCGACTGTATATCATTAACCTTAAGGCTTTATTACGTGACATTGAAAATAGGCAGTCTTTTTATCACGGCTGTGGCATGGAATGCGCCACGGGTTTAACCGCTTGATATAAACGAAATTTAAACGATACAAATCTTAATATTAATGGGAAATCATATACATATATATTATATATATATGTATTAATTCATAAATTCATAGATGAAATCATCGATAGCGTGAATTAATAAATTATGCACTAGGTAACTCAACAGTTGACGGGGAAAGCAGAAAGCGATGCCTTTTGGATAAGATAAGGATTTCAGAGACAAGAACATGTGCAATGTAGACTTTTCAGCCAGGTTAGTTTTTTGCCCCGTCTAATCTTTCATAAGTCGGGGTAACCCGAAACTATAAAGCCCCTATATCGCTTCTCATCTCACCTAAACAAGCCATAAACCAAATGACAAACGATGCCACATAAATTTTCCCACTGCCCAAGCGGTCTGGGTCCCAACTTTTCGAGGAAACTTATCAAAACATTTAGGCAGAATAAACGCCTGACAATAAAAAGCGCGACAAGATGAAGAGAGAAAAGCCCCCAATAAAAATCCAGAGAGATAATCAAGCGGCACGATAAACAACGGCGATAAAAAATGAATGCGGAACAACTTTCTTAATGAGCTGCCAAAGGCGGTCATTTCCCAATCGAACTCCAACTCGGACCCGAACTGGCATGGAATGGAAAACTAAATCAAATTTGAATAAGAAATGGGCCCGGATGGCAGTGAAAAGCCAATCGAAAGGCATTTTGATTGGATGCCAACAACTCGGGCAGTGTGATCAAGTGATTTCAGGGGCCTGTGCAGCTCCTAATCTTCGATGATCTGTAGGCGGCTGCTGTGCGGCCATAAAACGCTTATCCCGAGGGCCCCGGTCCTCAGGTCCGAACTGGGTCGATTGGATAAAGAAATCGTAATTAATTAAATTTATGCGACATGTTTACAGTTTTCATTGTCTGGCCCTGCACAGATTTACATAATGTTCGAGGGACCAGAATCAAAGTCAAATGTTGCGCCCATTTGTGGGTCGTAAAACGAACTAGTTTGCTTTGATTTTGATTGTTAACAATGCTCTTTTACGGCAAACACTTTAGAATGGTATTGAATGGATGAACCCGCTGGGATGTAAGTTTAAATTGATGTTTCAATTAACCCAAAGGGGCCTGAGAGAACTAGACTTTAAATAGAGTCCTTAAAACACACTTTGAACGTTCCACGATGGTCATGTCATGTTCCTGTCGCTCATGAATTTGCCTTGTTTTTGAAGGTGTTGTACAAGAACTTGATAAGGGCAATCCTGCTTGTTTATTAATTAGTTAAATTCCCCACTGAGCCAACCCTTTATTATTTGTTTTCTTAAAAAGTGTAGAGCCGTACGCTTTCCGAATTTCAATCAAAATTCGCCCTGCTTCCATCCGCTTCTGCCACTCCCTTTTAAATTCGCTCACCAGGGTTTATTTGGACCTTAAACAGCTTATTTTTTGCTACTCGCTTTACTCACAATGTTTTAAGTTTCTACTCACAACCGTCAATTACTTTAAATTTGACAAGAGCCGCCTCCATAATTCAGAGAGCCGAAAAGCCCCAAGTCAGCGGAATGCATCATTCACCAAGCGCTGGACGTATTGCTCTGCAGGTAGCCAAAAATCCCGAGCCCAGAATCCAGTATCCAGTATCCAGCCCCATTCCCCCACAAGAAAAAAAGCCATCGACGGCTCCAGCCTGAATTATTAATTCCTCCGGCCCGCTGGCCGTCTGCACTGCAGGTGATTTTGCTAACAAGACCGCTGTGGATTCCGACGGGGTCATCGGATCGGCGATGGGGCGCGGGGCACAACCATTCGATGGGGGCAATAAATTCCCATTTAAAGGCGACGCTCTTTGGAACCGTCCCTGGCTGATTAGAATGCTTATGAGCTGTGGTCCGGAATGGGGATTGGAAGCATAAATATGTATGGGTTTCTGGTTTGCTGATGGTGGTTGTTGGTTTTTCAGATGCCTAAAGCTTCGTTTTCTAACATGTAGCTTTAACAATATATAATTTCGCTTATTCCCTTAACATTCAGTTTCAAGTAGTTCCCTTCCCCTCTCTGTTATGGAGCCCTCAATTGGTCTTAAGCTGCAATTAAGATCTCCTTTGTGATCATGGGTCACGCCTCTTTTCCGGCCTCAAGTGCCAGTGGAATGGGCAATGGTGACTGGTGATTTTTCACACATCTGCCGAGGTTTTGTGTAGATCCTACCCTGCTCCTCGCTTCCCATTGCCGTTCCCATTCAGTCAAATCAAGAGATGTGACAAATGAACTGTCAAAATAATGCCAGCGACGAAAGGGCTTGAGGACACATATGTTGGATCCGCTTCTGGAGGAGTATCTGGATGTGGATCTGGAACAGAGCCTGCGACTGCGACTGGGTGTGGCTTGATCTCGTTTTGGTGGCCCAACTATCAAGTGCTGACAGCTGACTAAGCCGCAGGCAGCAGACAGTTTTATCTTGCCATCCTGTCGGCAATTTGTAAGCCCCACAAGCGAGAAGCCACTGTGGTTATGTAGACTTTGAGATACATTCCAGTAAGATTAATTACTACATTTGAGAACTATCATTGGAAAAGTAGGAGTCCCAAAGGGTAATGAGGATTTAATCTCGCAAGACACAATTTTTGAAGGCTGAAATTATTTTATTTATCTAATTAAATCCCAAATCTTGACACTTCAAGAGGTGATCATCGGTATGAAAAAGTTACTTGGGAATTCTAACTTCCTGGTGGTTGTAGGACCACTTAAAATATGCTTTAAAATTCTCTCAGATACTATTGAATATCAATTTAAATCATTCTCAGTAAACACTGTTCCTTTACAGTAGCCAGTATCTCTTTTCGTATCAAACACCGACTTATTCCTTATCGTTCAGTGCCGCTTATATAATTAATTTGAAGGGCTTTCTTGGGCCAGTTATAAAACACTTAATAACGTGCTTCCTGGCTAAGTGAAAATCACCGGGTCCAGGGACTCAGATGGGAATCGCTTAATCGATAGCCCAAGTACAAGCTCGTTAAGAACATGGAGCAAACAAAGATCAACTGACGGAGCAAAACGGGCAGTCAAAACAAGAACGCAGATGGAGATGAAGATGGAGATGGAGATGCAGCTGGAGGTGGAGCTGGAGAGCTGGACTTGCAAGTGAAGCTGCTCCGAAGACGGAGTGAAAGACTAACGATGCCCGATGTTTATCGCGCCTTGGGCAGAGCTGGGACAAGGTGCGGAGAGAAAGGGTTCATTATGGCCTTTATGGCCGAAACCCTTCAGCGGCAGGCACGTACAGCCTCGAGACCGGGACCCTAGAAAGGGTCTCCAGAATAGGCATTCCCTGCACTCCCCGCAGCGAGCTGTTATTTATCGTGTTTTGTTGCTGCACAGCCAGATTGCCCTGTTGTGATAATAATGCGAGACATCGGACGGGCCAGAGAGCAATCAATTAAAAAGGCAGTCGGCCAGCACCTTTTTCCCGTCCCTCTACCGCTGCTTTATATGGCAAAAAGTTCTCTGGAAGTGTTGGAATCCGTGGGGTAATGAAGCAATTCTTAGGATAGCGAGCAGTCGACCGATTTCGGGTCAGAGATTGCGTTTTGTGAGCGCGTTTTCCTTATCGCCCGAGCGCATGTAGGCCAGCAGCTGATAAGGACTTCGACGAAAAGCCGTGATTTATGGTCAGGTGCAGCAGCCTTATCCCCGCTGCACGTATCGGTAATATATAATATATAAGGAAACAGCCCTCTTTCCTCACGCTCTTATAGAGTTTTCCAATCGTTTTGTGTGGCTCTTACAAAAGAGTATTTCTTATAAGACCTAAAAAGTTAAAACTTGACTATTTATTAGTGATATAAAATTATATTAATTGTTTACAAATTTTGAAAATTGTATTTCAGTTTGACTAATACTTTTTCCATAGCTGAAATTCCCTGTATAAATGCCAGTGTAAATATTAAAAAAAAAAAAAAAAAACACAAACATTACCCATTCAAGGATTGATCGTTTTTTAAACAAATTTGCTAATCAATGTACGTCTGGAAGTATATTTTTCACAGTAACCATTATTCATTTTTTTTAATTACGTTTGCTTTTCCGCTGAATCAGGTTTGATTTTCCCAACGACAAGGGACAAAGGTCGCGTAATTATGCAAATGGCGTTTCGACTGTTTATCATAAACGCGTAGAGTTGACATTAATCATTTAAACGATTTCGGTTACATGTGAGAATCTTTTCCAAAATATGTCTTTTCAGTGGTGACTGGCGCCAAATGACAGTTTTTCCTTTGCTTTGATTTATTGCCGTGTATGCGTTTATGTGGAAAATACTGAATAAATGATTTATAATCCTTATCTCAGCAGGCTGATCGTGTTCGGGTCATGAGATAGCCCCGGGAAAACCCAGAAAAACCTCGCAATGGAAGGGAGGGGAACGCAGGTAGTTAGACCACTTCCATATGCCGTTTAACCCGAGTAAACCTTTCAAAAGTACTCAAACTAGTGGAGCCCTATCTGCATCCCACAAACTTTCACGGCAAACGCCCCGAAGGCCCGAACGTGGAGCATATTTCTCTCTCTCCCAGCCCGGCCTGCGATTATCAATTAAATGGGCGATGGCGATGGCGGGGGTGAATGTGTGTCAAAGTTCAGGCATTGGAAACGTGCTGGCCGCAAAAATCCACAGGCCACAAAGGAGCCTGGCGAGCCTGGACCTCAGCCTTAGCCCGAAGGGGGGAATGGAAAGAAAAGGCACCCACACTCTTCCCATCTTCGAGCCCCAGTCCCCCCTGATGACAAGTACTGTGAGTTATGGCCATCGCAAGCAAATAATTGCAAAATTACATTTCCCTCGTCTTCTTCCGCCGACTTGGATCGAAGTTTACACTGGGCTGAAAAATAATGTATTAATATTAATAATTGTATATACATACAATTAAATATCAATTATATTATATATAAATTATTATGTTAAGTTAAGAAACTTATGTGTAACAATAATGGAATGGTATTTAGTTGTGGTAATGAAATAAGCAATGGTTTTCGGAAGCGGAAGTTTGTATACCCCTAAAGTTTACAATTTATTCTAATTAATAAAAAATATAGGTACATTTGTTGTTTTGTATTTACCATTTTTAACATTTGAGTTAGTATTTTATTAGTTGAAGTATATTTGGCATTGATATTCTGCCAATCCAACGTCCAAGTAGAACAAATATGAAATTTATATTTTTATATGATCATTTTTTGGGCAACTCAGTGTTTCTAATAACATAAGAAAACAAAAAATATCGTAAATTTCAATAAGGAAAGCATTTCTGAGTTATTTTTTAATATATTAACAAATCAGCATAATAAATTTAAAAAATATACTTTCTATATTTAAAACTCCTACTAGACCAGTGTAGACTAGTGCCATTCCTTGGCCTGCGTTTTGGTCAGTTCGATATGAAAATGCCTACAAATTGTTGCTGCCATTGTTGCCGAACGGACAGTCAACTGCAACAGTCGACCGTGGCTAGTCGGCAATCATCTGTTGGGCGGAGAAGAAGTCAAAGGTAGTGAGGCTGCAAGGCGGGAAGACGGGGGCTGGCTGGCTTTCAACATAAATTTCCATTAGATTGCAGCAAGTTGCATGTGGCATGAAAGTTTCGCCACAGAGCCACAGGAAATATCTTTCGCCGGCCGCAAATAATTCTCCACGTTTGCGTTCGCACTTTGACATCTGGTTGGGGTCGACTTTCGGGTCGGGAAAAACAGGGGGGGGATGCATGCATGCAATTGGGGTCTTCCTCGAGCCTGCGATGCACTCACCGCCCGGCTCTGGGGGGATATTATAATATTTGTCTCTTTGTTGACATTAAAATGCAATTTATGCAGCGTCATTATTATCAAAGTTTGAGTTCTGCCTGGCAAAGGCAGGGAGTTTGTGTGGGTAGGACCTGGACCAGCTCCCGGGGATCGAGTCGGAATTGGGGTCCTGTCCCGGCACATGCACTTGAAAAAAACTGGGGCTTCCTGCATTTTACTTATTTTGTGGGAAAAGGAAAAATTATTTAGAATTTCTAATCCTACCTACAAGTTATGTGAGAAATCTTAACTTATTTTATCTCTTTAAAGCGATACAAATTTTGTATTAATTCAAGTTTTCTGAGTGTGAAACTGAGTGTGCAAGTTTGTGCATTTTTATGCGGCAGTTATTCGAGTTTATCGTGTGTGCTGACTCGAAAGATTTTTGCATTTTATTTAATGCGCTTTCGGGCCGAGCGCATTTAAGACCAGGCACTGCCTCTGATTCCCCCGAAAGATACACACACGTAGTGTACGCCGTAAATCCGAGATGCATTCCTTTGAAGAGCACCTCCAGCTGCTAACCGCAGACGGGGTGCCCCGAAACCTCCTCGGAGTTATGGTATTCCTAGGCGGGGCCCGACACTGATTGCCTCTCAGCGGGACTGACAGGCCGAAAATTGAAATTGAAAAATACACAAATACGCACAACCTTCCCAAATACGAATAGAGAGTTGCCCTGAAAATGTTTGGAAAGATAGAAAGGGGCGTGCCTGTCAGCCCGTCGAAAGTGTCACGCTGTCTTTATGAAAGGTCACGACGGGAAATGGAAAATTGGTTTGTTTTCCTCTCAGGTAGAGGCAGAGGCAAGGCGAGCGAGGACACTGAGCCGCCAAGGTGATAAGGTCACAACATAATGTCCCATTGCCCGTCTCTGTCCCTTTCAGGCGTGGAAATCGGATTAGAGAGGGCTTAATTGAGGTCAAGCGGCGGGTTAAGTGGAAAATTGAGTACTCAAACCAAATCAAGTTGGGAAAACTAATAACAATTCGGATGTTCCTGCTGCCGCAGCAACAATCAAAACTTTTAATGCAACTCTGTTCAGGAAAATGCCGAATGGAAATGCACAAGTCCATCCGGCAGACCGGCCGGCAATTGCAGTTGATTAAGCCGAGGCACAACAACTGCAATTGCCCAGCACCGCAAACAATAAATTCTGGCCCGGAAGGGGGCGACGGCGACGGGGGCCGAAACTAAGCGCCACAAAAGTTTAGCCAACAATAATTTCGAGTTAACTTTGACACTTGCAACTGGAACTGGGCCTCGGACGGAGTCTGGGAGGAGACCTCCTGCCGGGAGCAAGCGATGCCGGAGCCTGCCGGCTTACTGCAAATGCAGTTGTCATAATTTTGCATTTCCCCCGCCGGATCCTCGGACTGTCCTGCAATTTGTCCCATCTCCGACGGGACGGCCTGCTGTGACTTCTGCCAAAGTTGTGTGTTTGGGTCTTTTGTGTTTTCGCAGGAGGAGATGTCGGGCTTATTGTCGGGTGACAGGACAGGACACGACCACTACTCTCCGGTGGCCACAGCGCCACAGGTGCCAATGTGCAGGTGCTGGCAATTGCACAGAGAACATTTTGGAAACTTTCTCGATCGATTTGGTGGGTTGTTCTCCTTTGGGCGAGGCTCCTGTGGCTCTTGATTTAAACTTCCCATCAATTTTCTGTCCATTTTAGAGATGGCTCTCGTTTAATAAGCTCTCTAGTTTCTCTTAGTGTGCCAGGGCAGATGCTGGGTCCGGTTTTCAGCTTAGCCTTCAGCTCATTACGCGTCGGCTTACGTGGACCCAATAAAAGTGGGTCAAATCATAGCGTGACTGGCAGCCACTAAATGGCCAAACAGGCCACTGGCAGCTTGTAGATGGCAGTTGGGAGCTGGGTGCTGGGTGTTGGGAGCTGGGATGCGACCCCCAGTGGAGACATAAATCCTGACGCTGCAGTTGAAAAACAATTTTCCACGGGTATGCTAAACATCTCGCCGAGCCAGGGACCAGGGACCAGGGACACGTTTAAGCTGACAAACGATGCCCGGGCGTCTGTCCAGACTCAGATTTGGAGCCAGATTCGCATCCAGAGACGCCAGCGATGGCCCTGATGATAGGGACGATGATGAGCCGGCCCAGAATGCAGTGTCATGTCTCTGCACTAAAGGGGCTGCCGGAGGCGGGGCATGTCACTTGGCGGGCAGCCTCCAGCTAGCACTGGCAGAAAATTCCCAGTAAATAAAGATACTATACAGTATAGAAAGAACATTAGCCGCTAGCACATTTCAGGACGCCGCAATGCTTGGCCCTACCTCATCCTTAGCATTAGAATATAGAAAATATTGATTTTGAAAAGATCCTTAAGACATTCAGAACTCAGATCAAAAGCAAACAGTATTTAAATACAATTTCATATTGTGATAAATCGATCTTTACCCTCGTACCTTCAATTATTTTGGGGGTATCTTGGCGTCGACTTCAGCGCTGTTGTCTCTGATTTTTTCTGGACCCCGCCATCGCCTGAGGTTGCTACGACATGTTGCTGGTGCTGATGCAGCAGGAACAGCAAAAGCAACAGCAACCGAGCAGCAGATGTGGAAAAGATGAGGGGAGGCGGGACTGCAACAGCAGCCACGGCAGCAAAATGCAAACAAGTATGTCAAAAATCTGCATGTCTGCCACCACTTGCTGCCTGCCGCCTGCCGCCCGCCCGCCGGCAGCTGCCCCGCAAGGGGACAGCAACAACGGGCGACACGAAATCGCCTTTTTAATTTATTGCACAAGTGCTTTAAGAGCCACGGCTCCTCCCACTCCCACTCTCTGGTCCAATCCCACTCCCGGCTGGGCTCCGTTTCGGTGCCGCTGGCCTTAAGCAGCAGGAGGTAAAAAATATGACTTGCCTGGTTATTAAATTACAACAACGGGCTGCGACTCACACTGAGAGAGACACAAAAATTATTCGAAAGAAAAATGAAGATGGAGTCAAGAGCTGGTCTGCGAGGGGGAGGAGGAGCAGGAGGAGTCGGCGGAGGTTGCCAAGATTTCATGTCTTCTCATTTCCACTGAAATTATTTGCATAAGTAACGCGATACGCGACGCAAACAAGCAACCACCAAATCTCCGACCGGATGAGATGCCTCCCAAGCACGATCGTTTGGGCCAAAATGCCAGCGAGGCAATGCGTCATGCACGCAGCTTATGGCTTATTTGTTCAAGGAGCAGAGGTGGTTCGAGGCGGTGGCACTCGGTCAGGAGGGATTCTGCTTAAGGATGGTTCGGTTGGGAAGGAAGGAGGATCAAGAGCAGGATCAACTTGTAGGTGTCTACGCACACACAAATCCAGCGTGCAAAAGTACCAAGAAAATATTCATAAAATAATAATAATAAATTGAGAACAAAGAATCTATCAAGAATTTTTGTATATAATGTTATTTCATTATTTTTCCATTAATTCATTAAAAAAAAGTGGATTATTTAGCTTAATTCTTTAAAATGAAATGGGCAGGGTCTTAAGGAGCAAGCAATGTGGTTCATCCAGGCTAACTTACTGCAAATTACAGACTTAAATGTTTTCAAATAATCGAAACCTCTTTAGTTGCAGTAGAAATCACAGCAAAAGCCAGATTAAAATCCCATTTAATTGGGCATTCAAATCATTTGATTGTTCTGCAAATAAAGATACGTCACAAAACTAACACTATGTGCTCAAGAGATAACGCAACTTTTGTTTAAGGATAAATACAAATTTGTGGTTAGCTTTAATTGGTTTAAAGGCGTTAATTTTCAAATATTCAAGATAAGTTGAAATTATCATTAAGTATAAGGGTAGTACAGAAGATAGTAGTAACTTGTAGCTGTTTTTCATATATTTTTCCGTTGACAAAGTTCTTCATCCTACTGCTATTCAATTACCTTAAACAAACATAAAAACTGACTCATTAGGTCAGTGGCATCAACGTGAGATTTTTCCGTCCGTGCTCTTCCGCACCTGCACTCAAATCTTTTCAGTTTTTTTTAGATAAATACGGAACCAAATTGTTTTCCTGCATTTAAGTTTCTGTTGCATCTGAGCTACAGTGGCCGCTTTCATTGCACAATTTGCTCTAGATTTTAATCGGCTGCGGAAATGTCTCCGGCGACTTATCATAATTAAAAATCACCAAGTTCACCCACCCAAAAACCTTCCCGCGTCTGCCGGCCAGTGTCACGAACTGGAAAATCTATGCGCATAATTTCTGCCGACCCTGCCCCAGCCGCCATGCAAATGGCCCCATATGGGGACATATACTCTGTATGTGTGCGAGGATTTCTGGCCCAAACTGACAGCCAACTGACAGAAATTGATTAAAAAGCAGGGAGCGGGCAAAAAGTAGGAGGCGGAAGGCGGAGGAGTGGCAAGGCGTTTTCCAGTAGGCAGCAGCAACAGACGACGAACGGAATACGAAATTGAGGAGTTGCCGCACATAGATTTCCCCATTTTCCGCTCTCTATGTGGGACTTTTCTCAATGCAAATGAAGCAGCAACGTGGGCAGCACATCCAGAAAAGGCAAATAGAAGAAACTCCTGGAAACTGCCTGGCCAAATACAAGATTTACATTGCCCGCCTTGACTTTGATTTGATTTAGTTTCGGCGTGTGTGTCTGCATTAACAAACTATCACAACTTATGCATTGAGTTCTTGGGAAAAGCAGACTGCCTGACTGACCAGAGGATATTACTATTAATTCACTCATATATTATATATACACTGATCTAAGGACAGTCCATGGTTCAAATTATAAAATTAACTTGTGTAACTTTGAGGTGACTTTGAAAATTAATGAAGTCCACGACACACAAAGGACCCCTTCATTATCGGTTCACTTACAGTCAGTTATATTAACACTAAGTTAAAACATGTGTTTAAATTAATATTCAATGGGAAACTATTGTTCCTATAAGCATAAATTTAACAATTAATTTTGAAATTCTCCATCGTACACCTTTGATTTTCTCCCTGTGTGACAGTAGGTGACATTACAAAACCACCTTGACCCCCTCCTGATCGATGAGTCCGCCCCCCGGCTTACCCGATTTCCTCGATTTCCCCGTTCTCCCCGATCCATTGTTGCCCAGGAGAGCGAAAATACCACTGAGAACCCAATCGAAGCAGAGTGTTGAGCGTTGTCAACTAATTTGCATGCAAATGCCAACGCGTTGCACCTGCAACATGAACATGGGCATTAGCATAAGGCCATTCGGCTGCCGATAGAGGCAACATGGGGATGGAATGGGACACTATAGAACTAGAATCATGAAGGAGCATCAGAGGAGGCTCCCTGGCCAAATGCTAATCAATAGGCCGCACGAGTGCCAATGATTATTTTGCCATAAAGTTCAGTTAGTTCTCGTGATTTCTGGGATTGCAAATTTCGAAATTTCAATAGCCATTTGGGGTGGTCCGCCTGACCCGGACCGTCTTGGACTTGGTCTTGGTTTGGGCCAGGTTTGCATACGAAATTAGTTTGCCATGTTTGGCAGCCCGACTGTTCCTCGAAATGGGTGGCCTGGCCAAAGCTCATGCTAAATAAGCCGCAGCCACGCCCCCGCCCAGCAGCTGGGAGCAGCTGCATCGAAGGGGCAAACGCATGCAGCGAGAGAAAAGAAAAGAAAAACTTTGCCACCATAAAGGAGGACTAGCTGCAGACTTCAACTCCAAGCTCCTGTCTTCGTTTTTTTTTTGTTAAATCTAGTTATTTTTTCCTATTTATTTTATTTCCGTTGGCAGTGCAGCAAATTTTTACAGTTTCTTTCCTATATACTGTCTCTCCCACCCCAGATCCCCTTTTTATCCTACGCTTTTTTTTAATATGTTCTGCAAACTTGGGCAAATTTTATATTCCCCCTTAGACAATTTTCCGCGCTGCCATAAAGACTCAAAAGTTTGTGCAATGTGCGCGGTTTATTTCCGCTGCAAATACCTTGGATTTGCTTCTGTCGCGCTGAAGGGGCGGACAGGGAGTGGGCGTGGCAGGTTGATCGGGGGAAGGTGTCCCAGGATGTGGCTGTAGCAGCCATGGCTGGTTGTGTGGACCGCATCTGTTGACGTCTGATGTTGGCGGCGGCTTTTGTCAACACTTTCGCCGTTGACGACTGACAGTTGCATATAACATCCTGGTGCAGGTACAGTGCGAGTCATAGCTAAAGGAATTATAAATGACTCTACTGAATTATTTGAGTTCTAAGTCCTTTTAAAAATTTCTGTTACTAAGATTAATAATTGTTGTATGAATATTGTCTTGTAAATTCTTGTTTGCTTTTCTTTAAATTAAATAAGAATTTATTCACAGTATATGGTACATACTCATTTATGTGCTTTTGAAACGCACTGTAACCGTAAAAATATAGTCTACGTTGTTAGTTTTCATGCTCGAGTCTAGAAAAAAGACCCGTGTCTTCTTTTTCTGTCTGCTTTTTTGGCTAATACTGTTGAGGGGCGAAGTCAAAGATGTTTTCAAGTTACTCAGTTGACAAATAAGGTACTTAGGAGGAAAGCTGGTTATGATTTAAATAGAATTCTCTATTGTCGTGGATTATCCACCCGTGTGACTGTCGAAGCGGAAATTAGTTGCTTCTGTGTTGGATGTGAATGAATGCACTCAGAACAAAAATGTAGAAGTTATGCATACAATTAAAAAACAAAAAACAACCGGGTTTACGATTTTGGTTTGAATATCCTGTATTAGTTTCTTATTTTAACTTCTTACATGAAAAACCTTTTTTTGCTTATGTATCCAAATGTATAAAACCTCAGGTTACCTTTTAAAAACTCTTTGAATTTGTCCCTACATCCCTCAATCAATGTCGCACGTGTGTATAAATCAAAGAAGGTTTTATTTCAAAGACAGTAAAAGCCTTCATTAGCGACTTTCGATTGAAATGAGGTATCATTAATTGAGAATTTTTACTCTCAGTCAATCAGCTGTCAAAGTCCTCGGAGCTGTGGAAATCCTTAATTTAGCCGGAAGGCGAAGGTTAAGGGTTCTGCCATATTCCCAATCATTTATCAAATCAAGCAAATGAAAAGTTGCCCCGTTCCACAATCAGATCTGATGGATCTGATAATAATAATCAACATTAATCAGTTGGCTTAAAGAGGCTCAGTCCGTGAGATTATCGGCAAATGAATTGTGTCTAGGCTGGCGTCTCTTAAAGACCGGAGCCTCTGTCAACGGGAGCCGAGCCGCAGAATCATCATCATCATCATCAGCAGCAGCAGCGGCAGCATCCCCATCAGACATGATTATGGCCAGTGATTTTTTTGGGGCTCGCCTGGGCTTGTTTACCTTTTTGGAGCGGCCTAATTGATTGCGCCCAGAACCGAGGGTTTCCCTAAATCGAAACTGGGCAAGATACTGGGGGGCTACGGCTACCCTTTTCTCGCCGGCTGATGCCAGAGATAAGCTTGGGCCTTCTGCTCCGAGAAGAGCTCTCCCCTTCCAATGATTATTTCCACTGTGATTTTATCGCCCGCTCGGCTTTTGATGTTGTCTACCCCAGAGACTTTTATTTCGTACTATCCATGCCATATTTTCCATATTTATTTACATTTTAATGTGGAGAATGTGGGGAAGACACAATGCATATTTCCATTTGTTTAGGGAATTAGTTTCGTCTGCCTCGTATTTTCCTTCAAGATTGTAATCGAAGTCTATTTCTGGAGGGAGAGAGATGGGACTCCGGGTTTCGGGTCGGGGTGGAAATTGTCAACTCAATTGCTTTTCCGATTTTTTTTTTCAGCTTTTGTTTATTCAGCCAGCATCCAGAATCCGAGCTGAACTGCTGCTACCCGACTAATTCCTATAAACGGTTCCACTCGTCCACGGCTTGACCCACAGAGCGGCCCAAAACAAACACATAAATCACCAGCAGGACAAAGCAAAGAAAATAAACCAGGGGAAAACCAGAACTCAAGCCAAAATTTAAAAGCAATCTGGGATACGAAATCCCATTCCCCTGCGCCGCCGTTTCGCCATGTCCGCTGTGTCCGTGTGTGTGGCCTTTGGCCAATTTTCTTATTAAAAACAACAGAGAGCCGAAAATGTTTACCAAACACAATTCCGGCAAATCCTCAATGTCCCCGGCCACAGGAGTCCCCTCGTCCTCGTCCTTTCTCGCCTTCGTGCTGTCCCAAAAACTGTAAATAGAGCGCGGCGGGCAGTGAAAGTGCGGACGGCCAGCAAGGACACCAAATCCCCGGCACCACATGCTGAGAGCACCTAACTCTAACCCTAAATCCGGCTGGAGCCGAGACTAGCACTCGGAGTCCTTTCGAAACGAGCAAAACGAGAGCTCAGGCCATTAAAACGAGCCTCGGAGTGGCGTAAGAGAAATAGCGACATGGAACTGTTTTTTCTTGTTATTTTTTTGTACCCTCTAAGGCTTAGGGGTATAAGCAATTTGTTAAGTAATACTTCTCAATAAAAAATAAGAACAAATCAGGATGCTATTTGTATTTCAAAGGATTGTACTTTGATTATTATGTAAAATATTTATCTATAGATATTCCATATCCTTGGATTGTTAGTTATTTAATACTCGCAGAATATTCTCCTTTTAAAGATTCATTAAACTAATTAAAAATATCTGATAAACGATTTAAGGCTAAACTTTTCCCTACTAATACTCGCCACTTGAAAATTGTATTTCCTAGTTTTTCCCTCTGCTTTTCGTTACTAAATCCGTGACTTTCACTTTGCACTGGATTCATTTAGTTCGGAACGTATAAATATTTGGACAAGGATTGATTAGTGGCCACTCTGCCGCTTGACAGACCAAATTGCTGTCCGCCTCAAATCGAAATCTTTAATCGAAACTTTAATACCTCCTCCCACTGCCGCGCAAACAACAACTAACAGCACAAACATCAATCAAGTCCCGAGTTCGGTCTCCTCTTTTTTTCCTTTTCTCCTTGGGTGCTTGTATTTTTGTCAACTTCCTCGAGGACGGAGCGGGAGGCAGGACATCGTCTTGAGCATTTCGCATTTCTTTGGCATCTGCACACAACCCACATCCTCCGGCTCCCACTTACCTCACGGCTCCCACATGATTTACTACAACATTTCCTGTGGCCGCTTTCCACGCCGCCAGTCCCTGCCAGTCCGCCCTCCGCCCTGGTAGCTGCCATGTTTGACTTGATTTCGTCTAAATTGAGTTCAGTATCAACAGAAAATACTTCCGTTTCCTATGCCCTTCCCCTTGGTGTTGTGTACCTTTGCCTGATTTTCAGTCAGACCTGCACTGCGGAAAATTGTTGAAAATATTTCCGGATTTTACTTTATTTCCGCCTTTTATAATTGGATTATTTCAGGCTTTAAGGTTTGGCACTTATTGGTTCGATTTTGATTTCGATTTCAAGTCCTTTATTCTCTCTTTATCGCTGGAGCTAGTAAAATTAAGTCAAGATGTTTCTAGCTTTTAATTCCTTTTAATTTTTGCTGCTTTTAACGGCTTTTAAAATATAAATAAATCCCTATATTTTGATTGATTTATAAAAATTCCATTGCTTATACATTCTTGTACAATGTTTTTTTTTTTTGGTGTTAAACAAACTCCAAAAATATTTCCAAAATGTTTTCAACCCTTTTTTTTATTCATTTTATGATATTTTTCTCTCTGTGCAGCTGCAACTCAGGATAAAAAAAAATGAACTTCCCACTAGGAACTTTTCCTCGTAGTTTTCGGTGTCGCTGTGTGTTTACCTTGGCAGCAACTCGTCTTCGTCTGTGTCCCGAATTCTGGGTCCTGCGTCCTCGCTCCTGGCTACCGGGTCCTGAGACCTGGCACCTTCTTCATCGTCGAGGTGTTTGCCTTATTTTGAATGCTTTTTATGTTCAATTTGTTTCAATTTAATGTTGTTCTTGCCAAGGGATCAGGCTCGGTACCAGTGCCAGGATGCTTTGTACTTTACATGAATTTCAAATGTGTGTGTGTGCGCACCTTGTATGATAAATGGCATTAAAGGATTTGCGTGAATAACTCAGTTAGGACTTACACTTTACACACTATCAGCCAAATAGTTGCCACAGACTCTGCTATCCAAACAAAATGTGCAATCGAATATGTTTATAAAGAGTGTCCCTGTGGGTGTGTACTTTTTCTATGACTAGATGTAGTTTAAAAAAAAAAAGAACTAAAAGTGATAAGCCTGTGAATGAATATAATAAAATCTGAATTCTTTTTCTATGTTAAAATGTTTCATTTCCAAAATCTATGCCTCTGTAAGACAATACTAAACAATTTTTTAATTCCAACACTATTTTCTTGTACAACAAAATAATAAATGCTTAGAAAATTTAATTAATTTTTTTTTTAAGTTTATATTTTCCCTTAAACATTGAAAAATAGAGAGCTGCAACTCACAAACACATAAATCCGTACAAATTTCGGCTGTAGGGCAGTGTCTCCCGGTGTTACCTGCTGTCTTCCAATTAAAACCAATTCGAAAATGTTTCGGTTATTTTATTTATTTGTGTGTTTTTCAGTTCCGTGAAAATGCGGCGCCAATTGACTAAATGGGCCAACTCTTTTCCTCCTAACAACATTTCACTTGTTAGCCGTCGGATTGTAAAATTATATAGCAAACCCAATGAGATTTTTCTCCAACTGCGTCCAATATTGGTTTTTTGACCAGAAAAGCAATATTTATGCGTCTACTTCCAATGAAACATTAAAATTCCATTAGCGGAAGCGAGCAGCATAAATTGTGCCGCTGCTCCCCCGGATTACAGCGGGGGGATTCGATATTTTCCCCCCCGATAGCCTTATCGACAAATGACCAGAAATTATGCATTTTGTTTAGCTTTAATTGCAGCCCTGCGTATTTATTTAGTTCCTCGGCAGCTGGGAGAGAAGGCTGCGAGCGATAATCGAAAATAATTTATAGAAAATAAATATTTCCACACAATGGCCCGCCGTAGACGATGGGAAACTTGAACTTCCATTTTCCTCTGGGATTGTTTTTTATAACGGAATGTTAGGGAACTCGGGGTGTATTCGAACTAAACGTACTTATTGAGCATAATTTTGGAATTTCAAGAAACGTTGGACTTGCAAACGGTAAGATATTTTGTTTTTGATAAACTATAAAGTTTTTCTATAAGTTTGAATAACTTTAACTTTTCACTGTATATTTTTTATGTATCTATCCTATATTTATTCTGATATAATATAATTATATTAATTTGATTAAGAAAAGTATTTATTTTATTACATTCTATTTTATCTCAAGTTATTGTAATCATTATTTTAGGTATCACAGCGTTGAGCTTATCCCCTCGAATTCTTACCCATTTCTTGAGCCCTTTGGTGGATTTTCTCCCAACAAATTTTTCTCGCATTGCCCCATCGTTGTTGTTGTTTATTTAAGTTGTCATTAGAATGGTGCAAGGCAACGGCAGCTCTGGCAATCCGTGGCAGTTTGGCCATATAAACTTTTTAAATTATCACCGGAGCGCAGTCGGGAAGCGAGTGCGGGTGGCAGGGCGGGTCTCCGGCTGCCACTTGAGGCAGACATCGATGTACATGGAAATCGCATGGCCATGTGAAATGGAAATGGTGGCACCCCGCCTTTAACTGCGGGAACCCCTTTTGGATTCCAGCGAAATGTTCGAAGAGTACATGGCAATTGATGAGCCGAAGTGGGAGTGGGAGTGGGAGTGGGATTGGGCATGGGTGGAATCAGTGTTGGTGGGGCTTGTCTGGCGGTGGCGCCCCCCAACAGAAGCCGGAAATGCGAGACAGTATTTTGCTTATCGTCTGGGAAGCTTGTTTACAGTGGGAACACGCCCAGGGGGATGGGAGGAAGTGCAGAATGCAACATGGACAGAGATCGGACACGATCGTAAGGGGATTTTGCAGCTAATGAAATTACTTACAGGGAAAGATACAATATATTTATGTAAAGCTAAGTTCCAAGCTGATTTTCAACCCAGGAATAATGTATTTAGCCTGAGCAGTAAAACAGTTACCCATTCACTCCAGTGTGAGCTCCTGCACCTGTCGGCCTCCTAGATCCCCTAACATTTGTGTAGCATGCCACATTATCAACTAATAAGTATAAACAAACTATGCGCTTAAGCAAACTGTTTGCGTTTCGGGACTCGTAATGCCGTCGTCCTGGGAATATACGACATATTAGCAGCAACGGGGACAGTCACACAACAGGAACAGCAACAGGCAGCAAGTTTAAAGCCGCTTAAGGCCATAACCAGAAATGCCATGGCAAACGGAGCAGGTCAAGTCACACAAACACAAGGATTACCAGGAGGTAGGAGAACACTATAGTTGTTGATGTTGGGTGTGCGTGTGAGTGTGTGTGGTGTGTTGTGTTGTGTGAGCTGCGGGGCAGCAGGTGCCAAGGATAAAGGAAGTTGATGCTGGGTAACAATGGCCAAAACGGCAAGGCAAAAGCAAAAGGCGATTCTGTCAAAATATTTACGATATGTCGTCGTCGTCTCTCTGGCAATGGCTTCCCAAGTGGAAGAAGGACGTCCCGCCCGCCCACAAGCACACAAGGACGCAGGACATGTGTAGCACATGCTATTTGCGGGCTACACTGTTCGTTCCCAGGATATATATGGCTCGGCTCATCTATGTATAGTATGTTCGCTGCCAAGGACACGCTACCCAAAGGCAAAAAATTGATTCATCTTGGAAAAATTCCTTTCAGCCTTCCCAACTTCTCACTTGGGCCCGAAAACATTGTCATGTAAAATTAAAATTTATGGCTAATTTGTGTGTGGGTGAACGTAACTTTGTTACCCGGCCGTTTTCCTTCGGTGCCCTCAAGTGGCACAGCCGTAAATTTCCTTCATTTGCCTGGGCGACTTTTCAATGGAAATGTGGAAAAGTGGAAGAGCACGGCAGAGCCTAAGCCGGGGGCGTGACTTCGGCTGGAAAAGAACCCTTCGAAAGGCGGCGATAAAACCTTAACGGTGGTTGCGCCGAATAAAAACAAATTGGTAATTTCTGGAATTGTTTTGGCATATATGTGTGTATATACGTGTATATATTTGTATATCATGTTTTAATCTCTCATATATATAAACGGTAAATTGTCGAAATGCTAAACATGTATAGAATATGCTTCATAAATATGTATGTTATGTGTTCGTTAAAACTTACGTATACGGTACAACTAAGTCTATTGATAAATATCACTATATTTGATTTCGGCATTCGGGCTTTATCTAGATGTGCTGGATATTAGGGGAAAAACTGTGTGTCCTATGTAATGTTTTTGGAAGAAGTCCAGAGTTTCATAGAATAAGCTTAGAGATAAGTGCCTAAGGAGCTGAATATGTTAACTATATGTACAGATGATGAAACAAATGCGAGTAAGCTACAGGACTTTTTTTGTTTGGGCAAGATCCTAGAGGGACCTCTACGCCACCGGTTGCACTCTTCTGAAGAGCAGAACCCCTTGGGATCGACGACATCCTACACATAGCGCGTGATTTGTGAATAGAATTCGGAGAGGCAAGACTGCAGCTGGGCAAAGGTCGGACGCTCGCCAGGTAGAAGGGCCCAACAATAGGCCATGATCGTGAACCTTTAACGAGATAAGAGATAATCCAATTAGTCAGGCTCCATCGGACAAGATCTATGTGATTATAATACTCACAGCTCATCGGGACAGTTGAAGGGCTGGGCCAGTCGGTAGCCATCCTTGAGGTAGTGCTCCATCTCGAAGGGATCCACCTCGGCGTAGGGCTGCTTGGCCGAGGTGCACAGCTCCCACATCAGCACCCCGAAGGCCCACGAGTCGCTGGCCTCGGAGAACTGCTTGTGCTGCAGTGCCTCCAGCGACATCCACTTCACCGGCCGGTTCTCACTGTCCCCCAGGCAGTTGTAGTCCGAGGGGAAGAGGTCGCGGGACAGCGAGCTATCCGACAGCTTCACACGCAGCTGATCGTCAATGCTGAAAGGTGAAGCGGTAATTAAATTAAGCGGATTGCTAGGGTATATAATTAAAGATTTTATTACTTCTCAGAGCTCCTAAACTGACACCCTTATCCCCACCATTTAAAATAATAAAAACAAACTAACAAACTCCTAAAAAGAAAGCATCAACTGCAGCACACCAAATATAATAAAGTATCTTGGATGAGTGGAAATATTTATAACAAAAGTATTTCAAGTTATTGAATGAAGAGTTCTTATAATTATTATTAAATTGCATCCAAAATGTTACCATTTAATTAATAAAATCCACCAAACTAGTAAAAGATTTATCATACATAAATCTTTAAATGTTTAACATAAATATTGCAAAATACCCTGCCTAATTTACTCTTCCAAGCCATAAAGAATTCTCTAGCAATAAATCCGATATAGAACTGATCATAAATATTGATTAACCTACAAGGCCAAGCATGAGTGAATATTTATAAAAAAAATCGGTGTTTATAAACACGCATCTACATAGCTCGGAGCAATGTTTACTCTATCTTATAATATCTTATAGTATCTTATAATATATTTAGATATTTCATATACCATAATTCTACTTACACACAGTTCCTGGTGGCTATATCCTTGTGCACAACTCCGTGGCTGTGCAGATGATCCAAGGCCATGGACAGCTGCGAGGCCATCATCACAATCTGAATGGTGGTCACGGTGCGGGCACAGGCCGGATCCAGCAGGAATAGCTTCAGGTTGCGGGTGTTGTTCAGAGCGGGATAGAGGACGAAGGGCGTGGTATGATCCTCGATGGAGACGCCCAGGACGGAGAGTATTCCGGGATGTGAGGCACCGTACAACAGCATTCCCTCCTGCAGCAGCAGGAGCACCTGCATCTGGCTGGCATGCTGGGCCACTGTCTTCACAATGACATCCTGGTTGTCGTTGTAGGTGCCGCGATAGACGCGCCCAAAGGTTCCCTCTTGCAAAAGGCTGGACAGCCGCACCCGGCAACGCTCCACGGTCAGCTCTGAGATGCGTCGATGCAGCTCCTCAGGATGTTGCTGCTCCACAGACACGGGCACCTTGCGCGGCAGGGAAGAGCCGTGCACCGGGGCTATGATCGAGGGCGTCATGTAGGCCGCCGAGCCCATGGAGGACTGACAGGGCGGGTGTGTGTTCAGTCTCTGGAAACTGGAAGTCCTCATGGGCTGTCCCCCGTGCTGGTGGTGCTGCCGCTTGTTGGCCGCTCCCCGGATACAGTAGGCAATCATCAGGAGAAAGCACACCGATCCCATGGCCACGGACACCCCCACTACCAGGGTGATCAGGCCAGTGGGCGGCAACATCACAGTCTCCAGCAGCTGGGGATCGTCCACGTCCTCCGAAGGATCCTCGGCACTGTCGTTTAACAGGCAGATCTTCTTGCGTCGGAACACCAAGTGGGTCACATTATTCAGTGACCGATTCAGCACCACCTCCAGGCTGACAGTGACGTCCACCTCGGCGGCCTTCAGTCCGGTGCACTTGAGGGCGATGGCCCACGTCTGGATGCTGGTGGGGATCTCGCCGCTGTGCGATACATTGATCGCCGGCCGTGGCAGCACCTCCAAATCTGAGCTGACCACATTGATGCTGTAGGGCAGCCCCCGTCCCGCCAGCGACTGCCAGGTGAAGCTGATGTCTCTGACATTCGCCGGCACGGGGACAATAAAGTTCAAAGCGTAGTTGTTGATGAGTCCCTCGCGAACGTAGTAGACCTCAGCGGAGACGCCTGGAAAATAGTAAATAAATAAATTTATAAAATACATTTATTTAAAAGAAAATAATGGAAATGATATATTAAATCCAACTCTTTCTGCTTACTACAAAGCTAGCAAGCACTCAAAATACAAAGTTCACTTAACCCCAAGTTACCTAAAATACTTCTGGAATCCTACTTCCGAACTTAGCTTATATATGTATGTACATATATTTCCCCTCCTTCCCATCACCTGTGCTAGTTGATAAAACAAACTCATCGACTACTTTGCATGTAAATCTTCCCGAATGCACTCAGCGCAATGAGTTTTTCCCGGGAGATTTATCTTGAGGCTTGTTTGCTTAACCCGATCCGCAGACAGTCGCCGGCAACAGTTTTATATAAATAAACAAACCAAGAACAAGCGCTCGAGTTTGGGGGATTCCTTGGAAATGTTCTCGAGTTTATCGCCAGTTGTATCTGTATCTAAATCTGTCCCTTGGAAATCTATGTGGAACACAAGAGCACGAACTGGATTTAGGGAGTAGCAACTGCAAACACACGAGTCCCCGATCCCCGAGGTTGGCAAAACAAGAACGAGGTAGGGACAAACAGAATTTGGTCCCTGGGCTTCGATTGCCTGTTGCGGTTTGACCCGGGCCCGGTTCCAGTTAATGAAACATCTTCGACGCCGTTTTTATTTATGTTTGTCTTCCTTTTTTTTCGGAGATTCTGAGATGTCTGGCCGCGATTGCCAACTCATTTGGTTTGTTATGACGTCTTATGCTAATGATAATGATGCCAGCAGGTAGCTCATATGGGCTCATCCCTCGTTCTTAACGAGGCTTCCTCGGACCACACACAGGCCACACGCCAATTGAACTCGTTGTGTGCCCAATTTTACATTTCCAGCTCGGTGCCCAGTGCATTCAACTTGTGCCCAAGGAAGCCCCCATATATACGAGAAGCGACAGTCTTTGGCAAACTCCCGGCCCTGGAAATAATTTACGAAAATCGCTGGAACAACCGACGGAACGTGGCGCGCACTTCCTTTGACAACTGGCAATAACAATAAAAATCAGCGAGCTTGTAGGTAGACAGACCCACAGACAGCAGCGTCCCAGACGCCGACGTGGATATAGAAATAGACGGAGGCAGGCAGTGCCACAGGCACTCCCGGCCAATGGCTCAACTGGGTGGCGTATAAATTGTGTCAGACACGCGGGTATATGCACATGCACTCGGGGAAAATATACACATTCTCTGGGTTCTCTGTATTATCTAAATAGAACATAGCTAATCTAGGTAATATAAATGCTAAGGAGTCTGTTCTGGTATCAACGTTTGACAGAAACTTGTGGAAATTAACGCAGCTTGAAGACTGCAATTAAAATAACTTTAAAACACGTGAATAAAAAGTTACACATCTTTAAGCTTTATAAGAAATTTATGAAGCTAATAAATTATCTTTATATATGATCAAACATTCAGACAAATGAAATAACTAAATTATTGAAATATTTAAGATTTAATATTAGACATTTTAGAATTTTCCCAAGTGCAGACTCGACTTTCCAGCACAACTTGCCGACTTCCCCTGCAATGTGCAACATGTTGCACGTTGGTGTTGCCCTGTGAAGCTGTTGTTGCTGCCGCTGAGTTGCTACGGCCACGACAAATTCCTCGGCAGCATTTTAAAAATAGCGCCCATGACTTAATCAAATGCAACGCGTCCTATCCCCATTCTCTGTGCAACTTCCCTGCAGGTCTGCAGGAGCTGCTCTCCTCAGACACACGCTTCCATTGACCCTTTTCACCGGGCCTGAGATCCGGAGAGACATCTCAGGATGGCCAGGAGTTCACAGGTTCATGTGAAAGTCGCCGCTCTATTGCATTTTTACGAGGAGCAGGGCCTGGGACATGGGATGGGCTTGGTGGGGCCCGTGTCTTGGAGTGGATTCGCTGTCGTCTACCTCATGTCACGAGCAAATGTCACTTGCATGTGCCCAACGCGGGTCGGCTCTTGAACTTTTTTAACCTTTTTGTGCTAGTATTATCCTCGTGTTCATAACTGGCTGCTTTTTTACACTGCACCAGAAGAAAATCCTAGCAGAAACAGGAGAATTACAACTTTACAATTTTATAACAAGTAAAATATATTTCTGAGATTCATTAATTTTCTAGATATGATCAAACTTATCGATACTGTCATCATTTATGGGATTTAAATAAGTTTATACAAATTTGCCAATGGAAACTTGTTAATTATATCTCTAATATATTTATATATTTAATTTTTGAAATAAAAATATATTCCACATGGGGGGGACTAGTTCCAGTGACGTCTTCTGCTGTGTGGGCGTGCCTGCGACTAGGATCTAGGAGGATGTGGGGCTGGCGGTGGCGTCGAGAGTCTCCCATATCGTATGTCGAATTTTTCGGAGCGTGCAGTCATGACGCTGTCGCTGCGACTATTTTTTGCGACTTTTTAATAGCTTGCTACTGCTCAGAGTCACAGTCGTGACCATTGTTACAGCGCCGCCAGGAGGAGGAGGAGGATGGAGGGAGGGAGGGAGGTGCGGCCTGACAGAACTGCCGAACCACTGGACGGAGACACACTAGCACACCGAAATATAAAAACACAACCAAAATGTCTGCGGTTCGGTTTCCAGTTTCGTGTAATTAGCGTTGCAATTCGTGAAGTGCTTTCCGCTGTGCCGATTTCCTATGCTGATTTTTCCCCCAGCCCAAGACCCGAAACAAAGCCCAGCAAAAAATTAGAGTTTTCGCCGGGGTCACTCTCAGGGGTCAGTGGATTGGTGGCGACCATCTCATAACTCCAGCTCTTCTATACTAGGAGTGGTGCTTCGTATGGGAAGTATTTCTAGTACTTGTGTTTCTTTTGCCAAAAAACTAGTTAGGGTTTCATAGTATTAAAAATTGAGGGAGCTCCGTAGATAGACCCCTGGTTATTTATGTATAAACAAAGTCCGGGTGACGGGTAATTTATGAAA
Source organism: Drosophila tsacasi (assembly GCA_018904565.1). Lineage (NCBI taxonomy): Eukaryota > Metazoa > Arthropoda > Insecta > Diptera > Drosophilidae > Drosophila > Drosophila tsacasi. The sequence goes on along the minus strand of JAEIHY010016902.1, from coordinate 11,735 downwards.
ACTACTGGAAAAGCAACACCTTCGATTTACTGTCCTGTTCTATCATCAGCTCGCAACGTTTCTTCTCCATTATCTCGGTTGACAAATATCCCGGGCTCAGCCTGGGACTACAAGCAATTTTGCTTAAGCAAACAGTGTGGTACGTGGGCCCGATGGACAGCCCGGGAATCGCTGGCGTCTTTTATCTTGTCTCGTCCCCTGGCCCTGCCCCGGCAAACAAAATTGCAATAGATGATAAATGATGGTGAGCAACTGAGCGACTCCATCTGCACCGTAACCGCATTGAACTTTTGCAGCCTCCTCGCAACCCCCATGGCAGCCAATATTCTGGGGCTTCCGCCGTCTAATGGCTAATATGTCACTTTGGCTGCATTGGCTTGCGGAATCTGCTCGCTCCGGGTCCTTTGTGCAGTTTTGTGGCCAAATCGAAAAATAAATAAAACAAATGATCGGCGCTTGCCGGGAACCGCCTCCACGCCGTGAACCCCCTTCGAAGCCCCCGGCTTATCACGCACAACAATCTCGCTTACAAGCCCCGAGCACCACCCCCAAACGCCGCCCACCACATGTCAGCATTTAACATGTTTTTGAGCCATGTCTCCACCAGCAGAGCCCCTGGAAACCCTGGAGACCCGGAACCAACGTGAACGCCACTCGCATCCGTATCTCCGTGCGAATCGTTTCTTAGTTGCCTCACGTCGTTATGATAAATGACGACGCTCCTTTTGTTTTGTTTTGCCTAATATATATTTTTTTTCTGCCTGCCCGGATGGTTTTTTCTAGCCGCCGGCTCATCGTTCTCGTTCTCGTTTTCGGCTTTTGATTGTAACAAATTTGTGCCGGCAAAATTAGCCATCTCTTCGGGGCACAGGCTCTGGCAAACGCCAGCGATCCAGCGATTTGGCACAGTTAGCGCTGTGATTTTGTTTTCCCTTTTCTCGGGGGCTCTGAAAATTAGCTCGAATTAATCATTCAAATTTCCAGAGTTGACGTTTTCCAAACAACTTGGCCAGCTTGGCTGACAAAAGGCTGAGACCGGCCGGCTTATGGTAACAGGCAGAATCAATAGTAATTAACCTTAATCGTTATTCATTTTTTGTCAGTTTTCTGTTGTCTTTCGAGTGTTGAGTGGCGAGAAAAGAGGACAGCCCCCTAGAAATATATATATATACATATAATGGAGGATGATGCGGGTCAAGACTGATGGAATATGAAGATAATTGAGCTTTGAGAGGTTGCAGCTGCCCAAAAACTGGCTGTTTTGAAACTAGCCAAACCAAAGATACGTTTGAAGATGAAAGAGTATCCGAAAAAAAGGAATAAAGCTGGAAAAAAATATTGTAGGATGCCATTATAACACCAGAGTATATATACATACTATATATATGTATGTATAATATATACAAAATTGATTACAAGCAATTAAAGAGATTCCTTTACTCAGGGGTTCCTTTTTCTTTTAACACAAAGCAAAAGAAAATAAATGTAAACCTTCTGATGATCATAAAATCTAAACACCTACATAGATATGCCACAATTTTCCCCTAAACTTCCTTAAAGCAAACCCGACATGCATATCCATGAAATAGATTGGAATCTCCCGCGAGATTCGCATCTAGAAGATGCCGCTGTATCTGCCAGTTAGCTATGCCATCTATCCTAATACTTCAGGGCCGTATCACGAATTTTTCCATTGTGGGATTGTCAGTGGAATCGTGTTAGCGGCACATGCATCTCACGGATACCCGTACTACGCCTAGTTAGCGATGCATCTAGATGCTCCCGCGTTACTTTCCACGAACGAACAAGCCGAATGCTTGTCCACCACCCCTTTCGATACTTTCCATGTAACTTTCTGCAATGCAAAACTCCCACGGCGCATAACCCAAATAAACAGCGAACGTCTCAATAAACAGAGCTCCGCGACAACAAAGGCCACATATGCACGCACTGCATCTCGGCATCTACATGTGCATCTTTGCAGTTGCCCAAAGCTGACACGCCCCCTTGGCGGCGCCCACATGTCATAGTGACATGGAAATAAACTCAGTTGCAGTCCCAACTTCAGGCAGAGAGAAAAAAGATTTGTTTTGGAAATAAGAAGTATTGCATTAAAATCTAAAATGAGAAATTAATAGCAAAAGGCGGCTTTCAATTTGTAATTTAAAGATGAATCCAACTATTTGTATGCTTATTTAAACTTATGGATTTTATTCTGTTTCATCACATATGTAGCTCACTTTTCTCTCAGTGCAAACGGGCTTCATTGATGGCGCTTGTTGTTGTTTAATGTAAATATGATTATTCCTTTTTCGCCATACTATGCAAGCATATTGTGCAGCATGTACTATATATATGCACCATATATTGTATAGGGAGCACAAGCCGGCAAACAATGGCTGATATTTATTATTGACATGCTCCTCCTGCTCCCCTCTGCTTGTGGCAGCCCCCGGCGGGGTTATCATAGTTGTCAGTTGCCAGTGATAACCACAGTCGCCGTCAGCCCCTCAGTAAGCCTTTGACGAGCATCGTTTATTTGCAGGGAAGTTCTGCAGTTTCTGTTATTGCCTGCAATCGGTTTATGCGATTTTCATTTGTTTAAATGCCGCTTTTTTGTCAATAGTTTGGCTGGTAATGGAAATGGCTTTAAGCCGGGGCTAAGCCAAGTTTATGGCGGTTTACAGCCGCCAGACACATGAACCCATAAAATAAGTATGCAAATTGCCTTTGAGCCCCCCATCTGGCACTGCCGTTTTCCACGAACATCACCTAATCAAAGCGCTGTTCCCAAAGCGTAATGAAATCCGAGAAGAGAGATCTTGTTTGGTTTGGGGGACACTTTATGACCCGCCAAGTGCCCATCAATTCGTAATCGATAGCCCTGCGAGGCCGCACGATCAGTGACCGCATTAAAAATAGATTGAAAATCAAATCGAAATATTGAACTTGATGCCCGGACACGAACTTTTGGGACTGGGCCATAAGTCACGTACGCCCAGATAAAGATCTCCTAAGATCGTGGACCGTGGCAGCCCTCTGCGGAAGTTATTCCCGAACAGCGTGATAAAGTGAGGCCGAAGCAGATAATGGATTCGATGATGCCCCAGATGATCAGTTATCCATGCGAGGAGATGGAAATCTTGTGGAGTAAAGAATGCTTTGGGGGATAATATAGATTTAATATCAGGTTTGAATAACTTAAGGCAAATGTTATCCGAATAAAATCATATCAAGAAGAATAATTGAATTCCGAACTATCGTCTTAAAGTTTTTAACGAAATAGAGACATCGTTACAGATCTAGATCCAAAGCAAAGTTTACTGTCCCCTTTCGCGATCACTAATTGAACAGATAAGATCTGGCGACGAGGCAGCTGTGTCAACTCCTTCGGATAGCACTTTTTACGATCTGTCAGGTGAGCTGTTAACACTGGCACGTCGTATAGCAAAAAGTGCCACGATCAGGTCCATAAACTCTTGTCGCAGCCGGTCTTGGTCTTGGTTTCCCTCGGTTTTCTTTCGTCTTTCGTGGGGGACAGCTTCATTAGCTAATGGCCACTTCATTATGTGCGGCTAAGAGAGCCGGGCGAAAGGCGAAGCTGGACCATAAATTGGCAGCACCAATTAAAATATAGATCATGCCCGCTGATCATATCATATGCCACATGTATCTATGTGGCAGGCGTACGCGAACCGTTAAGAGGAGCTAAGGCTCATGCGCATGTTCGAGGATCGGTGGCGTTTCTCGGAAGGCTTTTAGCACGACCAGGAGGAGATGCCTGCCCTGACTTCCCAGTTGTTCGCTCGCAATTATCGGATGGCCAGATCTCGGAAAGGCAGCCAAGAACAAGCCATAAACCGGAGAAGCGCGCAAATGTCTCGGCTGCTAACAAAACACGAGAGATACAGATGCGAGAGGAAAATATAAAAACAAGCTGAACGGCGAGCGTGTGGAGCGAGGGATAAACGAGATACAGGCCGGCGGCTTGTTACGGGCATCCGACAGATACAACAGCTTCGACGGTTAGGTGCTAAAAGTTGCCACAGTAGCGGCGCGTCGTGTGTATCTTCGAGATACTCGTACTTTGGCAGCTTGTTTGCGGTGTAAGCCGCTTAGCCGCGGCTCACTTCAAATAACAAAAGCCATCAATATGTTTCCCGATACCTATGCAAATATGAAAATATTTAAATTGGCCTAAACAAAAGCGGCCCGCGAGCTCTCAATTCATTTAACACAGTTGGTGGTAAATCTAACACATCCAACGTTAACGTTAACGTTTTCCCCGTAGTATCCGAATAGCCGAGGGTATCTGCAGCTAATTTATGGCCCAGAGCGTGGTTAGCCAATCGATCATTCGAAAGGGGGCGTTTTTAGCGATTTTAGCACATTCTTTTTCGGCTTAAAAGTGTGAAAATCGTGCCGAATCCCCTAATCCGGCCTCTTCCCCGGTTCGGGCCTTAATTGCAGCATCATTAGACGGCGACAAACAGTAAAATTAAATCAAAGCACCCAAAAACTGGCGGCAATAAAAAGTAGAGAAAAAGAAAATTCCGAAGCGTCAATAAACGGCTATAAAACGTACCAGAACTGGGGAAAAAATAAGAAAACTGTAGCATGGGGCAATAAAATTAAATTTAAATAATGCACTTTTCGGCTATTTAAAATGTAGCGCGTGTCACAGCAGCGAAAAGGTCGTTAAACGTCTTCTGGATGCCCGTTTTCTTTCCGAGGAATAGAGGAATATGATTGGAATTGAAATTGGAATACAGCGGGGGGAACTGTACGACGTTATTATGATCCGAACACTTGTGGATCGCGAGCCCAACCCAACGATCCGCTGGATCGTATTTCATGGAGCTGTCGGAGTTGCCAGGAACTCTTTATGACTCTTTATATGACTCAAAGTTCTTTAGCATTGAACTTTTGCCGGGACCCCTGTAGCGATGATAACAAGAAGAACAAAAGGAGAGAAACCAAACTTGTGTGATCATCGGAGGGAGCTATAAATTAAGCGTAAATGCAAATGAATTTCATAAGCCGGCGCGCTATGGTACTGACTCCCAACCACCCTGTGGCAAAACCCCTTTTTCCGCACACAAATCAAATGCAAATTATGCAGCATAATTGATTTATGACTGGAGAAGTACACAGCCCCTGCGCCATTCCTCATAATTGTACATAGTCTTTATCCTACGCCAGTCTGCAAAACTTTTCAGCTTTGTCTTAATTACCCCTCAGCTGTTAAAGTCGCCTGCAAGTTGCAACACTATGCGGCCCACGGTCGCTTTCAATCTGCCGCACATTCTGCATACTTGATTTCACGCCCCCGAAATTCGCAAATCTCCAATCCGGAATGCATACGCAAAATTATGCGCATCGTCATTGTCGTCGTCGTTGGCGGATCTGCTCCCACACACATGGATAGAAAGAGTAAGGAAACTTCGATTTGCAGCAAAGAAAAAAAAATGCATAGTGGGCGCAGAGACTAGCGACAGACTTGGCAGGCAAAAGACTGCCAAAAATAGGAGTACAGTGGGCCTGCAAGGAGAGGTGACGATTATGGAAAGCAGGAACAGTGGGTTAGTTTTGGGTTCAAAATGTAGAATTTAATGTCTGACTAAAAAAATGTCGAAAAGAGGCCAGATATAAAAAGAAAATAGCGAACATTTCTAGTGCTACTTCACATTATATATGTATGTATACGTACGTATGTATGTATATGACTGATATAAGATACATTATACAACATTTTACAAAATGTAGAGAAGGTAATTCCTTTTATACTACTTAATAAAAACTAAACAGAATCAGTTGTATTAATCAAAAGAAAATAAAACTGAATAAACACAACAAGTTGAAGTTAAAGGTTATGCCTGAGAAAGAAAAGCTTAGAAATTTGCATATTTGTTCAATTTCATAATTAATTTTTAAATATTAATCAAGAGGAAATAACAAGTTTTTTTTGGTATGATATTTTATTCACTGTACTATTATTCTCATTTAAAGGTTCACTTTCCGCAGCAAAATAGATACCATCCCACTGTGCAACCCTTGTATTTCTCCCCACCGGCATCCTCATAATCTTCTTCTTCTTCTTCTGCTTCTTCGACTTCTTCCTCTTCCTGCTCCTTCGAATGCACGCTGTCACGTTTTGGCTGTGCCTTTCCTTGTTTTTGTTTTTCTGTTTCTGGTGTTGTTGTCGCCTTCGCGTTGTCATCTCGTTTGCATGTCTATCTCCGTCTCAGTCGCCCCCCTCTCCATCTGTCTCGCTCCGCTCAGCATGTTCTTGAGCTTTTTTGTTGTTTCTGTTTTGGTTTTCATTGTTGTTGTTTTTGGGTGCCAAGGAATTTGGGTTCCAAGAAATATTCAAAAATATTCCCCCAAACAGTGAAATAAATTTAATGTGCTGGCGTTGTTGTGTTTCTGTATTTGCTGCATTTTCTTGTGTCTTTTGCTCCTCTCTGTGCATCCTCTTCATCAATTTCATCCTCGTTTTACGAAGCGTAAAATTCCCTAACGAAGCAAACGAAAGTTGCGGGAGGTTTGTTTATTTGTTTTACTGTTTAACAACACCTGCGGCATGGCGAGGGCGTTGGTGCGGCGGGCATCTAAATTAAGCCAAAAGCACACAAACAAACATAATTTTTGGGGGAAGCCAATATTTTTACAGTGCGCTTTTTTAACCGAACCAAGATATGAATGGAAAACTTTAAGTTATCTCCATAATTGGTTGACACACAAATTTCGTTCAACTGTTGTTTTTGCCTGCGGAGAGAGTGGGTGACGGAGACGGCAACAGAGAGAGATAGGGATAGGAGAGAAATCAATAACAAGGGGCGCGACCCGAAGATGGGGAAGAAAAACAAAACAAAAAGCGAAATAGGAGCACAAAGTAGGTGAAATGTGTGGGAGACTCACCCAATAATCGCATCACTTCCACGGGATTCAGGAACACATTCAGATGTCCCGCGACACCGCTGCCCGGGCGCAGCAGCATCGCTGCCAGCGTCAGCAGAGACAGCAACAGTGTTTTTCTGCTCATATTCGCTGTTTTTCCAGCGGATTCCATTCGAATTGATGCAATTTTTCGCGATTTCTTTGCTTTTCTATCACACACCGCAATTCGTAAACAATCTGTGCGAACGACCAGCACAAAGCAAACGGCAAGCGAGAGACAGGGAGAGAGCGGTCAGAGAGAGAACGAGAGAGCTCGAGTGCGAGTGCGACGGCGTCGTTAGCACCAAAGTGGCAGGAAAAACATGATTTAAGCGCGAAAAACCATCACAAATTCGATTAAACTTAGCACATTGTTTAGAAAATCACACACTGCTATTTGTCAACTATGTTTCCACCTTTTTCCTTAAGATTTTCACTTATGCCCGACCGTTTTCATTGCCGACGCGCTGAAATTTCTCAACATCTCGGTCCGAGTGAATGTGCGACAAGAGTAAAAAAATTTCGAGATACAGGCAGAGTAAAACAAACTTTGAGATACAGGCCGATTTGTGTTCGGCTGAGAGACCCGAAGGCACTTCGTGTCGAGTCTCTTTGCCAGATACAGATACAGATACACATTACCAGCTGTGAAGTCCAGAATTCGCTCTCAGCTGCTCAGTGTCGATTCTCTTAGGGCTCTCTCTTACTCCCTCCCGCTGATCGATATTGTTTTTCAGGCCTTTTTTTGTTACCAAGTCGCTGTTAAGGGAGCAGATCAGATTTAAGGAAAATCTGTAGGGGAGAAGGACAAATATGAGATCAGAGATAAAAATAAGGTTATTAAGAAACAAATTTAAAATTGCAAAATAATCCAACAAAGTACTTGTTTTTCCAACTCAACTGATGGTTTAAGAACTTTAAAGTTTTTTATTTTCGTTAGATGAAAATCATATGAAACAATCATTAGGGAAAACAAATCCTTACAGTTATTAGTTTAATATAAGCAAAGTACTAATTTTTAATTAGTAACTTGTTTTATAAAAATTCGTTTTAAATAAAAGTCGTACCGCGTAAGTAGGGAGATGATGCAGTGGCGCCACCTAACGACGATTGAGAGCAGCCCACACAAAGTGTTTGAAAGCAGCAAAATTCTTGTATAACAGTTCGGTAAGGGGAAAGTATGGTATAACAGCGGTCGAAAGAGATGTGAAGAGTTAAGACAAAAGTTGGTTCTGGATGAGTTCGATGTCGAGCCCGAAAAAGGGGGATTCACTTTATACGGCATGGGATATAAGATGATAAATCCTTTAAAAGTCCATTACTTTGATTTTATATGTTATTTAATTAATTTTATTATTTAATTTTTTAAAAAGTAAATACAAAAATATTCTACATAAATATGTAAGCTACATTTAGAGCAAATTTTTTAAATAAAAATCAAAAACTGAGGCATGGCTAAATCAACTCGTTTGCAACATCACAAACATCTGGTAGAAATTTAATTACCCTTTAAAGGGTAACTTAATACTGTCCGATTTCTGCACTTTTTTTATAGTAAGGAATATTATAAATTAAGTTTGAAATAAGTTCGTATAATATTCAGGAGAGCTTTTATTGGGGCGATCTTGAACTAGTGTTCACCAGTTGCCTTATCAGGAGAGCAAAAAACCAAAACAAAGTCGGCGCTTTGTGGAGCTCACAGCGAGATAGCGCATGGCGATAAGGTCTCATTCCGAACGGTCGGCAGTTTTATTTCAGCACAATGTCGAATCGCCAGACGCGAAAGATAGAGCCTAGTACTCTCCTGCGCCACTTCCTGACCTTTTGGCTGATCTTCCTGGCACACCGGCACATCGCCGATGCCATGCGATGCAAGATTCCCTATGAGAGGGTCCAGGAAAACTACTGCTACTTTGTGGCGGATGAGGAGCCGCTGGTGATTAATTTTTCATATTTAGAATCTTAAAAAGTTGTTTATTTAATTACCTAATTCCCTACCACAGCACACTTCGTTCCACAACTTCTGCTACCAGGAAAAGAGGACGTCCCGCGTCTGCGTGGACAGCGAGGAGGAGATGCGGGTCCTGGCACAGCACCTGCACGAGATGGGCTATCCGGATGGGACCAAGTTCTGGAGCGCCGGTCACCGCTGGCCGGGGGACAATCGCTTCTACTGGAACTACTTTGGGCGAGCTCGGCCCATGAACTACTCGAACTGGGCTGCAGAGGAGCCCACGCCCCAAATGGGCCGCAACTGCCTGATCCTGACCCTGAGCGGGGACGAGCTGGTGATGAGCAGCGAGTCCTGCTATACCCGGGCAGTCGACATTTGTGAACAATCGCTGGCCGATAGCGACACGAGATCCGTAATCCACTAAACGGGCGATTTGAAATGATGTATCTACATGTGTACCTTAAAGATACATATTATATTATTAATTATTTAGTTCATTAATAGTACTAGTGGAATATGTTTTATTTTTTAAAACTGAAGTGTATGCAATGTGGTTCTTAAATGAATTTGTTTGGCTTAAAAACAAAGTGTATTTACCACGTGATTGGTAAGTTTAAGTTTAAATCTCAAAAGCCCCAGGAAAAAATTTAATTGTAATAATATTTAAGAAAATATAAGTATATTTAGTAATACATCAAAGTTAGCTGCAACGGAATACCTTGTCCTAAAGTTCTTTATGCATGTTAGACAAATATGTCGTACTCACCGTTTAAAAACAAAAACAGTATTGCACTTTAAGCCCCTCACATATGTGGTAGGTAGCCTTCTGACGGGAATCACCGATTTAAAGTACTTTTGCATATATGAATATAATTATCGTTTAGTCATAGTTTGCTTATAAATTCATATAAACCAGAATGTGATTGACTTTTCGAAATTCGTCGTAATTCAAAACAAGGTAGTGTAATCGTAAAAATAATAATACAGTAGAATCCGGGTATAACGACTCCGGTTATAGGGTTTGTCCGGTTATTGCCACGAAAACTCGATGGCTGAATTGGTTTCCATACAAAGGTATTGTAGGTACCGGTTAGTGCGTCTACCGGTTATGAAGACGTAAAATCGTCGATCCCTTGAAAGTCGCTATGACCGTATTCTACTGTATATATAAAAGTAATAATATATCTAAAAATATAAACAAAAATATAAACAAATGAGTCCCAGCCGATTGCGGTTTCCTGTTATATGATTTCCCTGGTGTAAAGTACATTCTGCGGAAATAAATATATATAAAAAAAAAAACCGTATCGGCAAGCAGAAGTTTAAATACCCCTGCAGTAAGTACTCGTAATTATTATTTAAAATTTGATATATTTAAGGATTGCGGTTAGTTTTAGTGATATTAATATAATAACCTGCAATACCCCTGAATACCCCTAAAACTATAGTAAGCCTCTTATATCTTATCTTTAAAGGACTTTCAATCAGTGGCTCACAGCTTTGGGTGCTATTCACATTGACTTAACCCTTTGAATTTTCAAATTGAGGTCGAAAGTCCGCCTTGATGGAACGCGGTCTACCGTTAATCTTTCAAATGACTTCTAGTTGTAAACAAAGAATTGATAGACAATTTCTTATCAATGCGTTTAAGCTTTGGAATCATCTACCAAATCACAATTCGAAAAAAACTGAAAACCTATAATTAGTCTTACCACACACACAAAAAAATATATGAAACATAGAAAATTTAAGAAATCAAATAATGTTAATATTAAGTTTTGTGACTGACCCAAAATTAAAATGTTTTATAATTGTAGCGCCAGGATATTCTAAAATATATTTTTATTTTATAATATAGTTGCCTCTCTGTAGAATCTAGCTTGATTAAGATGAGGGTATCGCTTCGAGTGCATTAACACTCATAATATAACCCATTATCAAGCAGTGAGTATTCAACCAGAACCAGAATTTTTTCCAGCACTTCACTCTGTATTTTACTCAAATTGGATTAACAACGTCGCGAAATGCGAGCGGAATATTATTTCTTCATTTTGTTAATAGCTGCCTGCAAGGGTCATTCCGGTTTCGAGCAAATCGGTGATGGACATTACTATATAGGCATTGAAAAAACAGTAAGTAACCCTAAAATTGAAGTTCATTAACATTTATATAAACGACGCACAGTGGCAGTTTAGATACTTTAGTGTTGCAATAATCATAACTCTTGAACCAGTTGAGATATTTTCATAATTTTTTTTTAAATGAAAGGTAATTTTAGTACCTTTCGATTAAGTGGTCATACTATATGGTGTGACAAATAGCAGATTTTATACTCGAAAATTAGTGTTTTTTGAGGCAGTTTTCTCAATTTTTATCAGATTTCGAGAAATACATATCATTTGTTTTTCCCGAAAATGCTAATATGGTGCATATTTAATGTTGTAAAAACAAAAAATAAATCAATTTTAAAGAAAAAAAAACAAATAAAAATTTTTCAAATTGTTCTTTTTCGCTAATTTTTATTGATTTTGCACTTTTTGCTCAAAATAATCATTCCATTTTACATCATTTAATATTTTGGAAGTATAATTATTCATTATACATTCATTCCATATCATTAAGTGTCCTTACAAAGTCAAGAATTGAAAAACAAGCAGCTAATACACGAAAAATTGCATGCCCGCCAAACAATTTCGAATTTGCACGAAGCCGCGCGTTTTTTACGCTGAGTTGAAAGTATCTTTCGCTTTGGAAATTCGGGGTGGCAGTTTGGGGCAGCCAATCCTTTTTTGAATATGATAAAGAACATATTCAAGAACAACACCTCATACGCCAAACCCAT
>JAEIHY010016899.1:0-27488 GCA_018904565.1 Drosophila tsacasi | reverse complement strand
TGACATTTCATACAAAAAACGAAATGATAAAATACATTGGCTGGGACGGCTTGGTGGGTAGTATTTTCGCCAGCCACGAACTAGTCGCCAGTACTACAGGGTAGAGAGAAAATTTTAAGCCATTTGAGAGCAGCATCATCTGCTCCGGATTTGGATTATTATTTATTTGGAGTTAGAGAGAAGCGGTTAGAAATAGAGAGAGACCTATGTAAACAAAGGACTGTACAAGTAAGATTTGGATCTCTAGAATTCAGTCTTAAGCTGTGATCAATAGAACAAAATAAAACCAATTCTTCGTTTACTATTCTCCGGCAACTTTTTCTCAATTTCACGCTCTTTGTCCCTCTCTCTCTCTCGATCTCCCACACCTATAAATAGAGGCGCCTCGCCGCAGCAGCCTCAGTCTCTCCGCGCCAACTTTTTCTCAATATCGCTCTCTTTCTCCATGTCTCTCTCGATCAACATCTGTCTCTCTCTATCTCTCTCTCTCGATCAACATCTGTCTCTCTCCATTTCCCACAACTATAAATAGAGGTGCCTCGCCGCGGCAGCCTCAGTCTCTCCGCGGCTTCTGACCCGTTCGCATCTGTGTTAATAATCGGTCGTTAAAAAGTGTGTAATTGTGTTAATAGCTGTGTGAAGAACATCTACACTCGGAAAGGACTTGATCATCGATGAATCTCGGCCACGTCAGCGGTGTGGCGATGAAAGGTAACTGAGTGTCCTCTACTGCGGGTAAGTCCGAACCAAGACTATTATCCTATATCCTATATATGAAGCTTATATCTTCGATCGGTAAGCGCACACAAATTTATTTATTTGTATTAAGCTAACAATTGGTTGTAAACTAAAAGCTAACTTTAAAATTAAGAGCATTTGGTTACTAATTTAGGTATTGAACTTATGGATTACATTTATATTAGATTGGTTTTGTGGAGAAAGGGTTTGGTTTGAGTTTGCTGTTGGGTTAGCTAAGAGTTGGATTGGGCTTTCGTGGGACATGTGCTGGGAGTTGTCCAATGCAGGCGTAGTCGCCAGGACGCATGCCCCCTAAAATTCCCCCTAGAACGTCAACAAACCCCTAAATCTAGACCTAGTTTAACAGTGTTAATAAAGTGAATCCCTTCTTGTTTTGTGGCTTTAAGAATATCTTTCCTCGATCAACATCCAGTAATCAAGAATTTCTACAACTTTCTTTTACTTTTTAGAATATATTTTCTGCATCCAGTAATCTAGAATTTGTATTAGTATAAGATCGAAATCCACCATCCCCCATCTTGTCCTACACCCACTCTCTTTTCTAACAAATTTAATCGTGGTGCCCAAAAACCCATTTATAGCTCCATCCAGCTTATTTTCTCGAGCAGGGCTCGCTCTTTCGAATATGTCAAGCAGATACGCTTAATGCGAAATTAAATGAAAACACCTTAATTGCAGGGAGCGCGTTGTGTCGCGTCGCGTCGCGTCAGACATGGTTGCACAGCACGGCGCTGCACGAGTGTGCGTGCACACTTTGAGAAGCAACCGTTGCCAGACTACTCACAAAGCGGTAAAGGGTGGCAAGGGAGGAACGTTTTATAATTTTACGCATTTTCACAGCCATCATAATAGTACGAACGAGTGTGTGTGTTGAAGCTTATGCCCTGCCCTGCCCTGGACGGGGGAGTTTCATTGCGCGTTTTGTCATGTGGTTCGGTTTGCTTTGGTTACCAAAAAGCGTTATAAAAATGTTATTATGACACCTTTATGACACTTCCAGATGCTTATTATGATGAAGATAAAGGTTTCCACTCAGTGGCAGTAATGTAACTCGGAATCTAGACAGCAAAACGAGGTTAGGCAATTGTTAGGAAGGAAGTTGCAAACGGAAATAAATGGAATATGTAGGATAAAGTTAGCAAAATAAGTTTTGTTTATGAATATTGAAATGAAAACTGGCAAATCGGAAACCTTTTCCGATGTCGATCGATGATTGGAGTGGGCAGTTCAGCTGTCAAATAGGTTTGATTCTCTTAAAAGGGTTTTGAACATTATTTCTTTCCTTCTCTATAATTTAGAAGAATATTAATCCCACTCTGTGTTAGTTGCTTCTAAAATCACAGAGCTCTTGCTGCGTGTATTGCTCTCTTTTCATAAAACCATCAGTGTTATGTAGAATAAAAATCCAACATGGAATGTAATCAGACACTTTGATGGTACAGTTTTCTGTGCAAAACTACTTACTTCTTCCTTGGCATGGAAAAATAGGGAAATTACTATAATTGTATTCCCATATGCAATGAGCTGCACAGCTGAAGAGCCGGAGAGCTGGAGAGCTCCAGAGTGCTCATTGCATATGCCAATCGACTGACTGTCACACATGGATGCCTGGACGTGCACGGCTGCAAAGCATATGAGGGTGGACCTTAAATGTAAACATTTTAAAATAAATAAATAGTAAATAATAATATGTTCTGTATATATATATATAAAAAAAAAAAAAAACCTATATTTTAGTGGGATTATCTTGTAAAACCCTAACTTTAAAGTTTTATTAATGCGGTTTTAGCACAAATTAGTACAATAGTAGTAAATCCTTTATTAATGAGTGATCTTCCATGAAAACTCATTAAGAGCTAAGGTTTCTTTCTATTATTTGTATAGTTCTTAAGGCATAACTCATTATTCATAACATAATTCAGTCATTTTCCTTGAAAACTCATATAAGAGCAGAGTTTTCTTCATCTTCAATAACAAGATTTCCATTATTTGTATAGTTTTTAAGCCATATTTCATAATTCATAACATAATTCATTCAATTTATATTGTTTATATAGGTTTTAAGTCAAAAAAAAAATATAGCTAATGCTCTGTTTGAATCATAAAAAGTTTCGTGGTATATTTATATAATTTAGCAAAATATATAATTATTTTTTGTGCTTTAAAATTTGCAAAATTCTTCAGACTTGGAGGTCAAGTTGGTTCCGGTTTTTAATATATATGTATGTATATTATATATAATCAACCCCATTTAAGAACTGAGGTCCATCCTAATCCACATGAGCTTGTAGAAGCGCACTTTGGGGGAAAAATAGGTGGCCTCCCTGCTCCGTTCCGCTTAATAGTGTTAGCATTGTGAATGAAAACGTGCCAATGTGTGGAAGTAATTTGTATTTTCATTAGGTGGGCAACATTCGAGCTCTCTCAGTGCTGTTTAGTAACAATAACAACTGACTCTAGACTCTGGCATGCGGATGCTCTGGTGTGTGCCCGTGCCCCAAGGATGCCCATTTCCCCATGCGCCGCAGCCTCTCATATATTCATATGTCCCTGGCAACAGCTTAGGTTAAGTGCCAGTGCCAGTGCCAGTGCCAGTGCCTGGCCAGCTTCTGACGGGATACGGTCTGCGATTAAAGTCCTGGGTGCACTGCACAGCCAAGACAAGCGCCAATTACAGCCCAAAACTCGATCTGCGGATCTGGAGAGCCCAGAGCTTCCCCCATATTTTTCACCAGCAAAAGTCCTACCTTAACTCATTTCCCTTCGAACTGCCGCCCAGGATAACCCTGAAAAACCTAAAACTCAGAGGCGGATATGAATTGTGAGCGCGGAAAATGAACAGAAATTAAGTGACTTCCGCCGTGGCAAAGTCTCGCCGTCTGGTCATGCGAAAATGTTATTTGAAATGACGCTGGAATCGGATTCAGAGTCGGAGTCCATGGGGATACAGTTGTAGGAAGCCTCGTCATCAATCAGTGGAACGGAATAAATTTACGATTTGCCAATTACTTTTTGTATTTATTTCTTGTTGGCCTGCTGACATATGTGGGTTTTTTGGAAAATATCTGATTTTACAATATGCATAGAGTATATATATATATTCATGGGTTTTTAAAGATCATACCGAAAGATATTTCATGAATTGAGGTTACAACTAAGTTGTTTTTATTTTTGAAACAAGTAAATAATATTTACTTTGTTATTTGTATTTCATTTTACAGCCTAGGGTATCCCGACATTCGAATAGAACCCAACTTTCTCACTTAATATTGCTTCCTGCTTTATATTCAACACCGAAATTGTCTGCGCAATAGTGGCACCTGTACCTGTGAAGTAGGGAAACCCTAGGATATATAGAAGGATGCTGGCTGGCGGTGATTGCACACCTTTAACACACACAGCTCGTGACAAATTGAAACTGAAAAGGCATCACAAGTTCAAAATCATAACTGCCTAGGCAAAGCTAAAGGTTGTGTGTGTGTAGAGTGTAGGTGTAGTGTGTGTGAGGTGTGCTTGCTTGCTGGCTGGTTATGAGTTATGAAAATCTACAAATAATGCAGGAAGAATGCGCATGAATATGAATATAAATTGAATTTACTGCCATAGTAAAGAGTGAATCATATTTATATTTATTTGACCATGAATAAGTGTGTGCCAGTATATAAAGCATGAAAGTTAAGATATATGGAAGGTTAAGGTATATGGAAATGTCCTTGGAAGGGATACCTTCCTAGCTTTCTTCTTGAACTTTAAACTTTTAAAAAATTTTTAGATTTTTACTAAACAATTTTTTTTTGTAAAATACAACATAAATTGTTTGTAAAGTTAACAAATAAATAAAAAGAAAAATACTAACAAAGTACTAAAAAATAATAAGAATACTAAAAACACAAAAAAAAAAAAAAACAATAACTAAAATACTGCTCCTTTGTTGGGGTTTCAAGGTTTAATTTATAATATAATACATATTACACAAAGTCTGTTAAAATTAATGTAAAATACTATAAGAATAAATATAAAATTATCATAAAACTATTAACTTGTTCTTTACATAAAATAAGAATTTGACTTGTGTTCTCAAAGCTTAATACATTAAATATTCACTTCGCTCTTTATAAAACCCATTTTAAATAATCCCTAAAACTCGGTCTAGGGTATTCTTTACTTCGACGAACCCCAAGGCGGAACCCAATATCCTTTTAGCTGTTTTATTTATTTACCTTTAGGTACGTGTGTGTACAGACGTATGTTTACTGTTTTCAGTTTTCGATACGCCACAGATAGAAAGCAAAAGTTAAAAATTCTCTTGCACATAGATTGGGCCATTTCCTTCGCTCCGAATATTTTCGGGGGAGTATCTACATTTGACATGCTTTTATCTGTTTAGCGTGTTTATTTGCACAGGAAACTCATTACGCAAATCTCCCCCAAAGCTATACGTAAATCCTTTTAGGGTCCCCCCAATAATGCCGCTGCATGCCGAGGCTTTAGCTCCTTTCAAGTGAGAAGGGGAGCTGGGACTAGCTGCCCGCATTTTGTATTATATGTTATATACATGTATATATGTATATAGTATATAATTTTTTTTGTATATGCTGGCAAAAAGGTTTTATGCCTTAATCGAGACTGGGGCTATATACCTGAGTGCTTTCTATTTTTATGCCATTTAAGTAACTTCACGGATTGATTGACCAAACATAGTACCTACAGTTTGTATTTAAATAGCTTCCTCAAGATGTGAACTCTCAAATGTTTCTGCTTTTGCCTGGGCATAACAAAGCAAATGATGAAAAAGAATAATTTTCAATTTCATTTGCCACCTGCGTCACGGGACTACTCTTTTTTTCTTGATGGGGAAAGTTGAGGAAAAGTAAGGAGGGTGCAAAGAGTATGACTGCTAGTTGAATTTCTTGAGGTACACATTGGGAAAGCTATTAAATAAATAATATATTCATAATATTCATATTACTTTAGCTCTTAGTTTATAAATAATTATTATTAATAGGTATTTTTAATTGAATATTCCAGGATGACAGAAAGTAAGCAGACAAGTTAAGACTTGCTACGATGGCTTGAAAGCTGCCTATTGCTTAATGTTGCCACCTAGTTAAATATTGCAAAAATGATTAACAAACTAATGCTAATGGTAGGGCATTTAATATTCCTCTAGAACAATATTCCACAGTGGCAATCGCAATTGCCTTGGTATACTGCACAATGTTCCTATGCTTTTTTGCAAACTTTAATTTCAAGTGCAAGTCCAAGTTACTTAAATGGCAACAACAATGGCCAACTTTTTTCGTACATTAAGCCGACGTACAGCGACGGCTTTGATGATAAAATTGAAACCTCTTTTTTGCAAATACAGGGTACCTAGGACAGTCTATCAAGCTAACACGGAATAACTTATAAACTTGAAAAGGAAATATTAAATTCCATGTTTTAAATTAGAAAAGACTTTTGTAATTATTATAAATTAGTAAAGGGTATTTTGTGAAATACATTTCCTATAAGTAAGAAAGTACTGGGTAGTCCCTGGTCGAGTCTTGACTTTAGCGGCACGTTACGGCACAGTCGGTTCCAGTTTGTGTTCGGTGTCGGAGTAAAACAGTAAATAATAAACAGAACGCAGAACGGAGCACGGAGAACGAAGCTCCGAAGGTCCTTCCCTGTTTTTTTTTTTTTTTTCGTTTTATTTATGCCGACATCTATGGAGAACCACTCCTTGCCAAACACCTCCGCAGCAGCAGCAGGTGGAGGGAGGAGAGGCAGGAGATGGAGCAGCAGCATCAGCCAGGTGCCGCTATCGAAAACAAAACGCAACAAAACCAGGCAAAAATGTCTCACAACTTTTAATTAGTTTTTGCTTAAAAGTGACGCACGGAGCACGCTCGCGTTTGTGGTATAAGGCTCAAGTGGCAGCCAGTTGGAGGTGGGGAACAGCAGTAAATCCCGGACTTGGATTGCACTGAATATCCTGAATCCTGTAGCCTGTAGCCTGAATCCTGGCTGGATGGGGTGTAGACCCATTTATAGGCTGGCTAGATAATCGGACCCCGAGGCAGCGGCAGGTAAGCCGTTTAACTCGATTCGAAATCGAGCTTAAATTCTGCAATTCTGCAAAGTTAAAGCTTCCCAGTTTGGGGCAAGGACCCTGCCCGGGACCAAATTAATTGCATTTCATGAGGTCCGGACACCTTTGGGCCAAGCAGCAGCACAACAGCAGCAACAACAAAACAGTCTTTGACTTTCAACCGAATGAGCGGGAGCGGGGAGTAAATGTTAATTACTTTTAATGCTGTGACGGAATGTCAGAACAGGGTTCTCTTCAACGCCTTACTTATTAAAACGTTTTGGCAAAAACTAAATTAGGAGATAATGACATGCTCCCGCAAAGACACACAGAAACAGATTCGGAGATGAATAATACTTTTGGGTTTGCTTTTTATCTAAAAAATATAACCAAACCACTGTGCCAACTGCCTGGTTATTTCTGATATCATTGCGGAGTTAATTTAAAATTTACAAGCCGCCTGTCAAAGTTGTATTAATAATTTGGTTTCTTTCTTTTTTTGTTGAGATTGAGTTGCCAGAGGTGTTGCCATAGTTTCACGGCAAAGCCTTTAAATCTAGGTCCCAATACTCAAGTGAATAACAAAACGGAACGGTCAAAGTGCCGGCATTTGGTGTGGCTTCAAATTGAAATGAACAAACCACAGCAAAGCTCCGGAGCAACTTCCTCATCCACCTTATCGCCTCCTCTCCGAGCGCTATGCAGTTGTGGCTTTAGCCAAATCGAAAGGACAGAGCCCGCCCCAGAGTCCTGGTACTTTGTCACTTCTTAGCAGTCTTAGGCTGGTGGGCTCCTTTAATGTTTTGGCGGTTTTTCCAAAGGCACCGAACTTGGCCAAACTTGGGCTAAGTGCCAGAAGGAGAGAGGGTTGCAAAGAGTGACATAGGGTTCCGATTTGGTCATCTTTCCGCGTAGCTGACTCCAGGTCTTGTTTTTGTCACTTCAATTACAATTTCTTCCTACTACTTTAAATTGCCAATAAAACTCCCTGCTAGCATCCTTGAATTTATAAGTATTTTATAGCTATTTGTTTTACATTTATGATTAAGCGACTTTACTACTTCACATCTTCACTACTCCCGGGGAAAAGGACCGCCACAATGACGACGACTGTTAAAATGCGTCAAGGCTTTACGTCTGGTTACTATGCGTATCCTGTTTGTGCAAGGACCTAGACAGAGGCAGAGAGAAACAGAAACAGGGGGATAGAGGGATAGAGGATAGAGATAGAGATAGAGAGAGAGAGAGACACAGAGCCAATCTAGCTCGACTGTTGCGCTGTAAACAAACAAATGTGAAGTTTCAAGTTTTACCTCCGCCTTTGCTCTCGTTTTCTCCTCTCTTTTTTTTATTGAATGGAACTTGCATAATAAACTACGGCAAGTTGTATAGAATTTATTGTCAGTCGAGGAGTTTTTGCGGCTCTTGTATTCGGGATAGAAGTCACATTTGTGCCGCCTCGACAGACGCAATGGAGAGTCACTTGATTTGTGTGTTCTACGCGTGAGGATGCGACGAGTATCCTTTTTTTTTGAGAAGGAATCAAAAGACAAAGGTTAAGTTGTATTACATTTTGACAATTAATATTTAGAAAAAAAAAAAATGGGAAGAAATTAAACTTTTGGGTAGGATTATCTTTAAGGGATTTAGTTTTTTTGAGTACTTTGTATATTTATACTTTGTATTATTTATTTATCCTTTTTTCTTGGAATGAAAGCACAGTTTGTATTTTATTTTAAACAATTAATATTTAAAAAAAAAAAGAAGTAATCGTACAGAAATACAACTTTTTGTACAGATTGGTTTCTATTAAATAATTTCGATATGCAAATTTATTTTTCCTTTTCTTTTTGGGGGATGAGAAAACTTAGGTCAAGGTTGTTGCACAATTTATACTTCATTTATATTTCGAAATAAAATAAAGAAAAATAGCAGAATTTTATAGAACATATTTATTTTTTGGGAAATGATTTCCTTCAAAATATACTTATTTATATTGATTTTATTTTTAATATGAAACAGAGAATAAGCGAAAAGACTTCTGGGAGAGACACAGTGATCTGACAACAATTAAAGCATGATTTTTGCAAATCAAATATGTTGAAATGTGAAAAGTTTACCTGCAATTTAGATATCCTAGTGCAAGGACACACTCTCTCTCTCTCTTATGAAGTGCATCCTTTTGTGAAACAAAATCTGGCCAGCTGTGCTCATAGACGACCACCGAACGACCGATGTTATTGTCACACTCCACTAAGCCGAAATCAATACGCTTAAATCGCATAATGTACGAGCATTTGAATATAATTTTGGTCTAACAACGAAAGCGGATTTCTTGGGGAAAGAAAATGAAAAGCGGGCGAGCGAGCGAGAGCCCGGGGCCATTGTTTGGTTCACCGACAACTTTACACTCTCCCCCAGACTCAGACGCAGACCGAGTCACAGTCTCAGACCCAGTGCCACTCCCCCAGACTCCAACCCAGACCCAATCCCCCCATCCCATCTGAGAGGAGCGAGGCGGGGTGGTGGTGGAGTAGCCCAGGGCAGGCCTCACAAGCAGTGTAATGTAAATGAACTGCTGTCACTGGGCCCCCCAAAGTTCCTGACAGGTGAGAACACTGCAGAAGTCAAATAATAATATGAGGGGAGGAGGTTAACCCCTCCCCCCCACTTTTGGGTGTGAAAATCGTTCCCGCTGAGACAACAGGTTTGGAGGTTTGGGACCGGAGATACCGCCGAATGTCAGCAGTCCCTCTCGCATTATTAAGATTGTTAAAAGCCAAGATATTGATTTATGCAGATAAGCGCTATAATGCCAAAGTGCCAGTGAGCTAACCCTCCCCCAGCAGCGACCCTGACTGACTTACTGACTAACTGACTGACTGACTGACTGGCTGGGTGACTGACTGACTGCCTAATGGTGCCTGTTAGGCATGTTTGTCGGGCTCCAGCTCCTGTTTTCCCGACTCCTTGGCTTGTTACGAGTGTGTCTTTACATCCTTGTCTCCCATCCAGACACTGATGAGCCGCAGGCAGGAATACGGAGATGGAGACAGAGATGGAGACGGAGACGGAGATGGAGACCCCAACCCAGACCCAGACCAAGAGAGAGAACCCACTGACTGCATACACTCCCAGAGTCAAGCTCCGAGTCCAATCTGCTCAATCACTTAATGTCGCGTAGGTTCCCGGCTCATGTTTGAGGAATCGATGTCGTCCACAACATTTAAATTTCAATTATTTCTTCTGTGACAAGCATAAGCCTAATTCACAGTGCCACCTTAACGGATACAGAGAGATAGAGAGAGATACACGCCCCCAATGAAGGCCCCAACGAAGGAGAGTTCTGTAAACAGCCCTTGTTTTTTATTTATTTATTTTTCTCGTATCTTTTTTTTTCTTTGTGCGATAAATCAAAACAAATCCCTTTGCTTGAATTTCAATGTTGCACAGCAAACAACTTACAGATTTACGTATGTATAAATATGTACTACTTGTACACACATTGTGTATATCCCCGAAGAGGGAGAGAGAGCTCGAGCTCTGTGCTATGTACTCTAGCCTAAATATATAGGTTTTTATAGCTCCAGTCGTGACGTGTCAATAATTGGCGGGTTTTTCGCTAGCTTTATTCTTTTACCTGCAAGGAAAAATTGAGGAAAATGCTATGTATGTTCTATAGCTTGGGTTCTTCAGTTCAATTTCCAAGCATTTATAAGAGTGAAGCTGGGGCTAGGACTACGACTACAACTCAGACCCTCACTCCGCCTTGTGTCAATGTCTGCTTTATTTCTTTCTTTATTATATCCTTGCAGGATATTGGAGTTTTAGTATGTATTAATGTATTTAATGTATTTTTAGCTTAGTTATCATAATTTTCAGCTTTGATTTTGAAAGTTTTACAACGGAATCTACAAGCGGGTTTAATTTTTGGTAGACAAACCCCTAATTATTTTTACAGCTTAGCAAAGAGAACAAAAAGTTAACCAACATTAAGTAAATGTTTCCTACAAGTACACCATTTTCCATGTCCTACTGTGCCTTGTTAGCCAAAAAAGTGTTCAGGCGAGGCGTCAAATGAAAATTTGAGTAACGCGCGGAAAATATTTCTCGTAAATGCCAGACAAACAAGCCTCGGGGGAGGGTCGCGGGCTGGCTTCGGCTTCGGCTTCGGTTTCGCTGTCTAAACGGTTATTTGCTTATATTTCTTTAAGGTTTTTATGTAATTATATATTTTTCAAGAAATATTCAACTTTTTTAAGGCTGTATATGCTTAAACCTTAAGCAAAAATGCCTTTAAAGGATGATTTTGTGAAGGGCCAAACTTCCTGTTTTCTTATTATTTTTTTTTATGATTTCCGTTTATTCAATTGGTGGAAGGAGCAGGGATAAGGAACCCCAAAAAAAAGGGGTTATGTCCAAAAGGTGAACTCTGTTAATTAGTGCCATTCAGGGGAGTCATAGAATAAATATAAGTTGAGAGAGCTGTGGGATGCTGATGATGATGATAATGAATCAATCAATAAAGCTAAAAGCTGAAGGTGATGTCTTAATACAAAAAAAAAAGAAAAAGAAGCACCAAGGAATCCACCCAAAAGGTTGCTATGCAAATTGCATGAATCTTTGACTTGAAGTTGAAATCACAAAATGTGCTTACAGCCATTTGCATAATTTCCCTTTCTTTTCGATTTTGAATAAGCAAAGCCTTAGGAACAATAGCAGAATTTAAGGAGATCGCTTGTCTTTCCTTAGATGGGAGAGGGAGGCTTGCAGTTGAGGGTTTTGATCAGTTTTAGGCGGAGTATTCAAGGGTTTAGGTAATACTGTATGTGAAGGAGGAGTTTCAGGAGTTACAGGAGAAGTTCGAGGAGCCTCTGGAGGAGCTTGAGGAGCAGCTATAAACTGCCACCATGTCATGAAGCTCAGCGCGAGAACAATAACAGCTTCTCCTTCGTTTTCTCGGCTCCTCGTCCTTCATCCTTGCTCCTCACTGGGCTACCCAGTGCAATGCCAAATGAATAAATCCATTTAAATTGCAACATCCATGACTTGCGGGGCTATTCATCCCGAGTACTCCCCGCGACGGCTCTGATGAAGACGACGACGACGACGACTACGACGATGCTAGGAGCCTGGTAAAGGGCCAGCGGAAAACGCAATGAAAACGCATTTCGTATACATTTTCTCTGCATTTATTTCCCTTCTTTTATATATACATATATATATATTTTTTTTCCCTGCCAGAGTCTGCCACAGCCACAGCAATCACCATTGCCAGGCAGGCTCCACATCCTCCGCAAATCGGCTCCGCCGTCTCCTTGGGCTAACAAGCGCAAAGTTAAAAGGACAGTCTAAGGCTGTACATGTTTGTATATATATAAATACTGGCTACATATACATATAAATGGTTAGGTGGGTACATATCGTAAGTATGTATACCAGGAAAAAAAAGCGCCGGCCAAAAAGAATGCTAAATCATGGATGAAGTGGATTCCCGGGCACAGCTTGCCCGTTGCCCGTTGCCCATCGTCCGCCGTCCGCCGTTTGCCGTTTGCCCGCCGTATAATTGCATCGAACGCAGGCGAAGCTCCTCTAATTTGGTTCCCCCGGGGGCAGAAGGAGGAAACCCGGCAGGAGGTCAGTGTCAGAGTCAGAGTCAGAGCTGGAGCTGAGACCCAGACCGAGAGAGGACCTGGTCCAGGCTGCGTCACATGGTGCGAATGATCGTTGCCATATTGTGCAAATGGCTAGGAACAGGACCTAGGAACAGGACCTAGGAACAGGACCTAGAACCAGGACCAGGACCAGGTCCAGTACCCCTTGCAGAACCCTGACCACGACGCAATCTGACGCCGTCGGCGCGTTGTCCTTCCCCGGCCTTCCTGACCCGTTGCTGCGGCGCTAAAAGGAAATTGTGATTGCTGCATAAAATGCTTTTAGAATGGTTGCCAATCGATTTTGGCACGGATTGGCAACGGCAACAGGAAGAGGAACAGCAACAGCAGCAGCAGCAACAGCAACAGAGAGCAGCAGCAGGAGCACCCACAGCAGGCTGCAGCATGTCCTGGGGTCCAGGACAACGCCGATAAGCGGCTGACGTCGCATCGCATGGAATGTGCGATTTAAAATTGATTGTGAAACATTTGTACAGAATTGGAGTCTCGTATTTTCGCACCATTCCGCTTGGCTCTTTGTTCGACTTTTGTCCTCATGCAAAAATAGGAGCAATACACAGGAGCAGCAAGTCAGGAGGAGACGAGAGCGCGTCCGAGGAGGGGGTGGCAGCAAAAATGAAACCGAAATTGTGCGGCTTGCAACGAACACAAAATACTATCAACAGCAGCTGGGCGAGAGGGAGTGCGAGGAGCAGAAACAGGAGTAGAATGAGCAGCAGGATCTAACCAGATGACAGGGTCACAAAGAGCAGCAACATGTTGCCATTGGCATGAATTGGTTTAACAAATTATGTTTAACATGGCGGTTGGTGTGTGGTCAACTTAGCAGACAACAGGCAGGACATTATCCCCACACCACACAGGACGATCGTGTAACGCCTGATCTGATGAGGGATCAGTAAGCAATATTGCTTACATACATATGTACATTCCTTAACCCCATTCTCAAACTGACAGGAACAGGCTGCGCGTAATGGCCGGCAGACCCATAAGTGTTACGATTTAATGGCCCAGGCTCTAACAGTTTTTCATGGTGGCATTTAGCAGGACCTAGCATAAGGGACCTATCAGGACTACACTTCAAACCGAAGCTGGGCTATCCTTACCCGAATTTCTCTGTTTCCCCCAAAGAGAGCTTTGCCAGCAGGACTCTTACTCTCCTTCGAAAGGGTAACAGGGTGGAGACACTGAATTAAGTCACGTGCTGACATTTAAGTCCGAACGTGCAACATGAAACGTTTTCAGGTTTTTCATTTTTGTTTGTTTTTTTTTACTGGGACACTGGACACGGAAGAGGCCGCCAGCGATTAAGTGGTGTCTCTCACTTGGGCAGCCAATCTGTGGACACACCGGGCATAACTCCAGGGACACGACACTCCTCTCAGCCTTGGCCAGACTGTGTCCGAGTGCGATGTGTCGCTGCTATATAATGGCTTTATTTACTTGAGCCGAGGCAAGTGGCAATTAATGGGTGTTCAGGGGAGTTTTCAGGGGGTTTTCAGGGGGTTTTTTAGGGGGTTTTAAGAAGGTTTTATTAGGGGGTTTATAGGGTTCTGAGGGGGTTTTCAGAGGATTTTTTAGGGAGTTTTTAGGAGGTTTTGAGGGGGTTTTTAAAGAGTTTTAGGGGGTTTTAGAGGCGTTTTAACGGGTTTTCTTAAGGATGTTTCAGGGTGTTTTCATGGAGTTTTTAAGGGGATTTTTAGAGGGTTTTTAGGGTGTTATAAATAGTTATATTTAAGATAAGATTACGCTTAGTTAGATTAGATTAGTTCAAGACGTTAAGATAAAAGGGGTCTGGTTAGGAGCAGATCTTCTCCCTACTTCGTCCTCTCTCTATTCCCTCCTCATCTCTAGAACTTCCACAGCAATCTCTTTCGGCAAAATACTCCCCAATCCTTTATCCTCTTCTCTTTGACTATCTTAAGTAGGTAATAACTGAGCTAGGATGTGGCCTATGTCCTGTCAGTCTCAGTTAATACGGTTTTCATAAGCTTAAGCCTTTTTTCACTCATAAGCCCTACAAGAACCCCTGAAGTTGCAGTGTATGAAAGGCAATGAAGCATTAAAACTTTGCAATGAATGCAGGAATCATTCTATTGATAGCATTGTGTCAAAATAATGGGATACGCGAAACGAACGAGAAGAACTTGAATGGGTGACGAAAAGCCAAGCAGGAAAAGGAGGAGTTCCCAGTAAGTATTGCTACACAATAACAAGGAGGCGTTGGAGGAGAATAAAAAGGGAGTCTGAGGGGGGTCTGAGGAGGGTTCTGAGGAGGGGTCTGAGGAGGAGTCTGAGCAGGAGAATGAGTCTGGGAGGAGTCTGAGAAGGAGAAGTCTGAGAAGGAGAAGTCTGCAAAGAAGAAGTCTGAGAAGGAGAAGTCAGAAGTCAGCGAAGGAGCACGAGTCAGAGAAGTAGGAGGACTCTGGCAGGGCAACAAAGATTGTGTTTTGGCTTAGCTCCTCCGACCATGGTCCATAAACTTGTTGAAAGCCACAGCTGTGCGTGTGCGTGTGTGCGGTGTGTGTTGTGCTCGTATACAAATGGTGTGGCATAACTAGCGGGGCTGCAGATAAAAATAACAATTGAAATAAATGAGCAAGGATGAACGGGCGAAGGGGGCTAAGGCAGGAGCCAAAGTGACAAAGACTGCTGGCTGGCTGGCTGGGCTTCCATTTTATTTGCATACTTTTAGGCGGCCGGCGGATTGAAGACAATTTGTGGTCAAATTGTGTTTGACTTTTTCCCAGAGACCCCGAGAGCGGAGTGGAGTCGCGCTCTAACCGCTGATTACACTGCTCTTTCATCTTCAGAAGCAAGCCCAGCATCCCGTCCCCCATCCACCGAACCCAGCACACATAGAAGGCCAGACCCTGGAATCTGTCGGACTTCCGCTACCATAAACATGCATGGAAGAGAGGCTGCCCGGGATTAGGGTTGATTGCAGAGTTCATCGCTTCTCATGGCCGGGGGTTTGGGTCGCTTCTCGGGTCGCCTTTGGGTCCTGCCGGGTCGCTATGGGTTGGGTTTTTGGGGTCGCAGCTTCTCTTCTTTCGCACTGCACCGGATCCGCACACAGTTCTCATATTTTTCTTAATTAATCTTCTTTTCTTTCGCGTCGATGATGGCTGGCCTGTAGCCGGAGCAGTCTGGAGCAGGAGCAGGAGCATGAGCAGGAGCAGAAGCTGGACCTGTAGCTGTAGCTGGAGTGCTTTTTGTGCGAACGTTTCGTAAAAACTTCAGCGAAAGGACTTTGCAGCAAAGTAAATTAGCTAAAAATGTTACTTTGGCTTGCTTTGCGAACGAAGCAAAGATGAAGATGAATGTTTTCGCCGCGTTGACGGAGTCTGAGGCGGATAAGCGTGGCGCTAAAAAGGCCAGCCCGTGGACCC
Source organism: Drosophila tsacasi (assembly GCA_018904565.1). Lineage (NCBI taxonomy): Eukaryota > Metazoa > Arthropoda > Insecta > Diptera > Drosophilidae > Drosophila > Drosophila tsacasi. The sequence continues at coordinate 11,589 of JAEIHY010016899.1, read as the reverse complement.
GATGTAAAGGCTCGCCAGTGCAGCTCCCAGTTCCCAGTCCCCAGTCCCCAGGCCCAGTTGAGTTCTCTAGCGGCTGGGGAAAGCCTTCATCGCATCAGGTGGAAGTGCTAAAGTTTCTGGCATGCCGTGAAGGGATGCCGCCACCGTCACTGCTGCTGTAGTAATGAAGATAACATTTCCTGTTGTCAGCATTTGCAAAGTTGGACAAAGCTTCGCCCCAGCGAGCTCCCTGGGCCTGGGTGTCCGAAAAGCGCAGAAAACCTATTCCTCATTTTCCAAACTTTGCCAGAGAAATCAAAATGGACGAGGGGACCCGAGGACTTCATCACTAGGCTAGATATAGGAAGGTGACTAAGCTAGCTTGGTTCTATATAGATTTACAGAGCTTTAGGGGTATTATAAATAATATAGAATTATGAATAGGGGTATTAATATAGTATATAAATATAGGACAACACACCTCTAAAAATCAGTTTGTTTTTTACAAAGCTGTTGCTAGTCTAGAGATGTCTTCAAAAACCCACAACTAGGTCTCCTAAGATGCTTAAAAAAGAAACTCGAACTTAAAATCCAGCACATATATCTTTATTAGTCGGTGGTAAACTCCAAGCAATTAACCTTGGCTATATATATGTGTGAAGCAACTACTATTTCAGTCTGCGATTGTCCTGTAGGGAAAGTCAGCAAGTCACCAAGTCAGCAAGTCACCCTCTCTCCCTTTGGAGGGGGTTTAGGAGTGGTTAAAACTGAAGTAAATTATTTATCACAATGAACAGTCGTTCCGCTTTGTTCCTCTGAATCCCAGGAATCCGCAGCATTTCTTTGTTTTGACTGTAGTGCAGTTTAGGGTTTATTTTTTTTTTGCTTTTTAATTTCTAGCCAAGGACTCTGCCGTGGGGGAAGTGCCTTCAGCCTGTTGCTCGCTGGTCTCCCTAGTTATACCTATGTGATGCCTGGCTGCTCACAGCAAAGTCATTTACACTGCAATTAATCATGATTACGCGCATTTGGTCATCCTGGCTGAAGGGTATTCGGGATGCTATGTGGAAGCTACCCTCGGTTTTTTTTTGCATTGCCTCCCCTTAGTCGCAGACGCTTCCTGCATTCACTGATTCACTTAGCCACTCTTCTGCACTTTAAATGGCTTTTCCAGCTAAGCGTTTTTAGTGTTTTTTCCTTTATGAAAGTATGAATATTTGTCCTTAAATACAAATTACTTGGAAGACAGTCTCACGAGGCATTAAATTCCAAGTTCTGTAAGCTTATCCGGAGGCTTCAAATATATACTGAACCAGGACGAATCAATATATAAACTAAAAATCATTTATCACCCTGCTTGCTAGCACCCCGTCTCCGGCGCTGAAGAAGTCCGTTCTCTGGGATATAAATTATATCAAAGCCCAATGAATCATGCAATAATAGATAAATAAATAAATCAGCATCTTGTCCTCGAAACAGCTGCCGGCTGGCTCTCGTACACCAAGCACGTATGTGCACACCCCCTTACACACACACACACATCCCACGCACACCATGTACATACATGCCATATGCATGTGCTTATGTGACACTTGAAGCCCAGCCTCTCTGGGTGTGTGTGTGTGTGTGTGGGAGGCCCCAGCAGGGCCTAATTAGATTACATGCAAATTAAATGCAGCAAAGAGCAGCAGGTACACACGATTTACATGGAACTAACTGGCAGGATACGGGGGACTCGAGGAGATATCAGGGGGACTGAGAGTAACGGGGAGGTCTAGGGAGTTCTGGGGATATTAGCGGGGTACTAGGAAGGTCCTGGGAGGTACTGAAAGGTAATGTACAGGGAACTCCTGGAGGGTACTAGCAGCTCCTGGGGGTTACTAGGAGCTCCAGTGAGGTACAGGGTGTTAGTGGGAGGTACAGGGAGCTGATGGGAGGTACAGGGTGCTTCTGGGAGGTAAAGGGAGCTAAGAGGTACAGGGTGTTCCTAAGAAGTGCAGAAAGCTCCTGGGAGGTACAGGGAACTGATGGGAGGTACAGGGTGCTTCTGGGTGGTACAGAGAGCTCCCGGGAGGTAGAGACAGCTCCTGGGAGGTACCGAGAGCTCCCTAAACTTATGTACTCTCATCACACCTGCTGCTCCTTTGCCGCTGGCAATTGTTTATTTACCTTATATCCTTGTGGGAACACCTTGTTGCTTCCTGTTCAAGGTGCCAGGAATCGATCATCTTCACACTTCACTTGAAAAAAAATATAGAAAAAAAGGAGACTTCAACTACTAATAAATAATTGAGGATTAGCTGCAGGCTACGTTCGATTCGAATGCCTGGACAGTAGACAGCAGACAGCAGTACATAGTATAGAGTACAGAGTACAGAGTACAGTTTCAGTTCCAGCAGGATACTAGACTGACTGCCTTGGGACGCGGCAGTTGCACGACTGAACCTTGGCACGTTGCAACGTAGACAACGCAGACTCGTCGTGGCTGGCACGAATCGCGAGGATGCTGGGATGCCGGGAAGCTGGGTTCGATGGATGCTCTGACTCTGACTCTGACTCCAGCAAACGGCTCCTGCTCCCAATGGGCCTGCAAATCGCGCAACAGGCAGCCGAGGATGCAGCAGCAGCAGCAGCGCTGCTAGTGTCGCAGCTGCAGGACCTCCTTCTGTCTCTGTGCTGGTATGCCAAGTCGTTGTGTGTGTGCTGCTCACTGGGTGTGTGAATAAAAACAAAGGCCGGGGCGAGGAGAAGCCAGGAAAAGTGAGGAAAAGTAAGGAAAAGTGAGAAAAAGTGTGGAAAGACTTGCGAAAAAATACGAAGACACGGTGACACACCCAAGGATATAAACAAAGATCTGTCTGAGGAGAAAAATGGCGGAAAATGAATGTCAGTTGAGCAATTAAGGCACTCGCCGCGTATATATATGTATATATAAAGAAATATCTGTGAGATTTTCTAGGAGAAAATCAGAAATGTGCTTTAATTTCCACAGGCCATGTCAGCATCAGGCGGAGGCTGGAGAGTAGGAGTCTGCGGTGGCGGTCTCGGTGCTGGTGCTGGTGCTGGTCCTGCTACTGGTCCCGGTGCCCAAGTGCAGTTGTCCCATTCAGATGGAGGTGCAGGTGTCGGAGGTGGCGGTGTCGGAGGTGGCGGTGTCGGAGGTGGCGGTGTGGTCAGTGTCAGCCTGTTGCTGCGCGTCGTTGCTATCAACTGCAGGAGTCGTGTGTGCAACAGGCAGGACAGGCACACACATGCGCAGGCATGCCGCCCACAACCAGCATAAACACCCATCCACACCCACACCCACACACAGACACAGACACAGACACGACACATCCGCTTCCGCAACAGGCGGCGGAATTCCTTGATGGAGACTCTGGAGAAGGCCTGGGCCTCCTAATGCAAATGAAAGGATGCACAGTCAGGAGGAGCCTCCGCCTCAGACACCACACCTGTGCCAGAGCCGGGGGATAATCCGATCCAATCCTCCTACCTTGGTCCTTTCCTGGTCGTCCTCTGTCCTATTTACTTTTACCGAGGACACCCAGATTTGCAATGGCCAACACCTAGTGGTAGGTTATATTCGCAGCCAGATTGCCGCCACAGGGCGCTGTCTCCGCTGGAGCAGTCTCTGTCCCGCCAGCGGAGTTTACACAACTTTGGCCAGCGGAGCATAGCCCTGTGACAAACTGATTATTGCCTTCGAGTTGGAGCCGGAGCTGGGAGCTGGGAGTGCAGCCTGTTGCTATCCGGCAACACGAGCCCACACATACAGGAACAACCTGCTCACCCACACAGAGGCACGGGACACAAATACCACTAAGCCGGCTCACGCACACAGAGAGACCGAGGAACCCAAGAGCTAAGCTCTCAACTGTTGCTCCTCGCTCTCTAGCAACAGGTACCGCTGTCGGAGGAAGACCCTACATCGGCTCCGCCGGGGGGGGTAGAGGTGAATCATTCTGGTCATGCGCAAAGGACAACCGCTGGCCGACGAGCCACGAGCAATGAACGAGGTTCTCCGATGGCTTAGAAGTGCACGAAACCAACTGCAGTCCTTGTCGCACCTATCAGCATCCGCTGGAGCTGGAGCCCGAGGGGAGGCTACCTCAGCATGGGCGTGGAGAGCATATGTGGCCAGAAGGATGAACCCCTGAGTGGTGCGCCTCTGTCCTGGAAGCTCAGTTTGGTGAGAAGGAGGAGGCGGAGGCGGAGGAGCAGCGAATGCCATTACCGTAGTTTTATGATGTGCGGTCGTGCGAATGAATGCCACCCTCGGAGCCTCGCGTTTTCCGTTTCCCGCCACGCGCCTCCTGCCAGCATCCCCCATCCCCCCTTTCCCCAATCCCCCATCCGGCACCTACTTACGCCAGCGGAGATTGCACTCCTAAATGCCACATTTGTCGCTGGCCAAGCCGTTAATTGGCCCGCTTAATTGCTCAGTGTAGGCCTCCATGACTAATGCAAAAGTTAAATACTTAACAAGTCCAGGTGATGCCCAGGGATCGTACATTTAAAATATTTTGGTAATTAATAACCAATTAATATTATTTGTATTATTTTTATTGTGTCAACAAATACAATTTCTTATTACAATGCGTTAAGCCAGAGCAACTAAGGCCTTCAGGCTAAATTAATAACTTACAATTTATAAGTTATAAAATAGGAAAGCATGCAAGTTCCGAGGTCTATTGATAAGGACTTTATAATTCATTGCCATACATAATAATTTATTATTTTCAATATTTATAATATTTCGGACTTGATGTACATATGTGGGGCTATTTTTATACACTTGCAGGAAGGGATTTACAATTGTAGTCAATTTACTTCGTATTTGTCACCTTAATAGCAATTATAATATATTGCTATTCATAATAATTTATTATTATTATTATTTCTCACTTACATATGTGGTGATATTTTAAAAACTAACTTAGAACATTTTTCCGAATTCAAATTAATGTATTTTTAGCTTAGGTATTTAATTTTTAAGCTTACACGTTCCCCTTTATGGGTCGTTTTTAAGTCCTTCATCATCTTTACTCGTCGCTTTGATCTTTGTTTTCTCGCATCTTTGGTCTTCGGAGAAAATGTTGAAGATTATTAAGCCAATTTTAATCTTAGAAAATAACATACAAAAATATATTAATGACCTGAATTTTAATAAATATCAAGAATATTGTAATGACCATTAATTTATTTAATAATATTGTTGTTTCAAGATAAAACCTGCTCTTTGTTAGGCCATAATGTGGTTCCTGGGATCCTGGCAGGTCTGTGGTGCGTTGTGCCGAGCTAGAACTTTATTGAATTGCTGGCAGTACGGCTTTTATTGTTCTTGTTGATACCGAGATACTTACTGCTCCCGGCTCCTGTTTCTGCTCCCTGCTCCTCCTCCCTGCTTCCTTGGTTTCTACTCCTGCAGTTGTCACAGAGATCGAGCGACAGAGGAAGTGCATCCGGTTGATGGCAAACAAAATGCAATGCACACGCACATTCCTATGGAGCGGAGGAGCAGCAACAATGGGCAAAGCCAATTGGTTGCTTCAAAGGTTTGGCTTTTTGGCATTGGCCAAGGGTTCGTTCTCTGCATTCCGGCTCCGAGTTAGTTCCAAGTTCCCGGGAACTGTAAGGAACGTTTGGGGATGGGAAAGCACGGGGAGCACGGTGAAACCACAGGACCACTGGCCTTTGGTGGACCTGCTGCAGCTCCTGTCGGCGCCTGGCGGCTGTTGTAACTGCAACGCTCCAGCAAGTGAAAGCATACAGGGGACAGGGGACAGGGGACACAGGGACTGCAGGACTCCAGGACAGGCCGATGCGATGCTTTTGACAAAAGTTGCATAAATTAACGTTAAAAGCAAACGTTGTTGAAGTTCCTGCCTCTTTTACTTTGTTAGCAGCGAGTCACCGCCTCTTGCCCAGGACAGCACAGCAGCACAGCACAGCACAGGGCAGGACAGGATAGGACAGGACAGGACATGCAATAAAGTCATCAAGTGATGCCACTGATGTCCGCGATTCCCCCCGCTACTACTGTTCTGTCAATAGCCTTTGGCAGCTTGCGCCTCATTGCGTTTTGCATACAACATTTTTTGTTGAGCCAAATTACAAGGTTTTTTTTGCTGGGGAGACAGGAACAGGAGCAGTGGCAGTACCAGCATAATTTGATTTCGAGTGGACACGCAACATTAAAGTTGTCAAAGCGGGACATGTTCTGCAATATATACATTTGATATGTGATGTATGAGAGTATAGTATATCCCATAGGTAAGCTGGAATTGAATAAATTAGGATAAGCCCAGAGTAAGCCAGCCTTTAAAACGCTGCCTCACAGTGCACACAAGACTTGTTTCCTCATGTCCTCATGTCCTTACCCTAAGCCAAAGGGTTGGCTTGGGTTCAACTCCTGCTCCTGCTTGTGCTTCTCCTGCCGCTGCTCCTGCTCGTGCTTTTGCTGCTCCTGCAAAAAACGTGGCGCTCGAAATCTAAATACAGAAATTAATGAATTATGAGTAAAGGGATTTGTTTCGCTCTTGTGAATCTCAGGAGGCGACGACACCTTTGGACACAGGACAGAACCCATCGTTGACAAAAGCCTGGCAAAAGCAAAAGCAAGAATGGTTTCCTGCTGTGTGTCCCTGTCTCCGTACCCGTCCGTGTCCCTGTCCGTATCCGTGTCCGTATCCCTGTCCCTGTCCCTGTCCGTGCTTACTTGAGTAGAACACAGGACATAAATAGTAGCCCGTGTGTGTGTGTGTGTGTGTGTAGGTTTTTAATCGCTTTGATCTTTATATTCCCATTTAGTAATTAATTAACCGAAAGGTTCCCCGTGCATTCAGGCACTAATATGCATTCCAAAATCTCTGGCACATGCCGAAATGGCGCACCGCCACTCGCTTATTTTCCGATTAATTAGTTTTGCTGTCCACCCTTAAGGGGCAAATATCCCAAAGGGAAAAGGTAAAACAGGAACAAAAACTGGTTTTTCCAGTAGCCTGCAGATCGCTTAGAGTTTCCCCTGGTGACTAATGAGGACCCCTGGCAGGATCACACGTGGATCATCAGGACCTGGACTCTGGCTCTCTTCATTCGTTGCCTGCTAATTTATTATTGGCACTATTATGGCCTGCGATTGTGTCCTGCTGCTGGTGCTGCCTCATCAATGCCCAGCAAACACAACAGGAAGCCACTGGACAAAGGACAATGGACAACGGACAATGGACAGCGGACAACGGACAGCGGACAGCGGACAGCGTACAACGACACGTATGCTATCATCGCCATCGCTTGTGTTGTTTAATTAAATTTCTGAAATTAAAATGTTTTGTTTATATAAATTGAAAAATACAGACAGCACCGAACACCGAACGGAACTGCACAATGCGCTTCAAGAAGAAACAAAAAAAAAAAAAAAAAACCAGAAGGTGTTTCTGGCCCAGTCGAAGTCTGGACACTCTTTCCAGCTTTCCTACTGAAATATAGAACTCTCCCACAGGTGAGAGCAGCCCAAGTCGGTGCCCAAACTGAGGGGAGGAAAGCCTTTATTGTCCTGGGCTCAACTACAGTCCCTCCCCCCGCTATTCAAGAACTGGACTATTTTTTTTTCAATTGGGCCACAAGTCAGTCATCCAGTCCGGTCGCATCCATTCACAGGACTCCCAGGACCCCGCACACATAGCTGCAGGTGTCCGCCTACGATTGCCCATATCTGTGCCTGCTACCAGTCAGTCACTCAGTGCTACCTGTGCCACCTGTGCCGCCATGTGTGGCACGAGTGTTGCTTTCTCTGTGTGTGCGTGTGTGTGTTTACACAACAACTGTCGCTGTCGCTGTCGCTGGCTTTTCAATTTGATTCATTTCATTTCAATTCTGTTTTCTTTGCATTGTTCAAAAATGCGCCGGAAGCGATCAAAACTGAACTCTCTGGGGTCCTCGTCCCGCCGTATTTAGTGGGGTAACCTTAAAACGAGGGGAGTGGAGATGGGAGCAGGAATAGTGGAGAAAGGAGAGTGTAAAATTTAGGAGGCAAAGCCAGAACCAAGAAGAGTGTGTCAGTCAGCATATGAATAATAAATACATGACTCTACTTTGGCTTCATTTAAGTAGCAGTTATTGTGCTATTAATAAGAGAAAGAACATCAGCGGTATTAATCGATTTAAAATCATTTTATTTGCATAAACAAATTATTGAAAAATTGCATATTTTATAGTTGCACTAAATGTAAATTATTTATGAATTCTATGAATTTCATTTAAGATTAACTAGTTAAACTTTTCCAGGAATATAAAGTTGACAAAAAAACTTCAATATAATACATCGAAATATATATCGGTTTATATCGAACATTTGCCATTTAGCTTTCAAATTATCTAAATAAGTAATCCACTTATCGTACACATAAAGCTTAGTATTAATATTGCTCCCCATTCTCATTAAATAAAATATTTATAAGCCGATATTAATAAATAAATTACAGTTTGAAGAAGTATGCTATGCCTTGAGAAAAGACCTCACAAAGGGTGAGCTTTGGAATATGGATGTTACCAACATTTTATAAGTCCTTCATAAACTTCCTTTACATACAAATTTATCTATTTTACCCTCCTTACATATTTCTTTCTAAAATTGTAAATTATTACTATTAACATATCCCCCTTAATAAATCCTTAGTAAATCCCTGAAAAGTCTCCAATTAGGTCTAAAAACAATAAAAATCCTAATACAAATCTCTATTAAAGCCACTCTTTTTAAGCCCTTTTAACTCTCAACTAGTCCCATGTCCGTTCATTCTTTTACACCGTGGCTTAATCTAGCTTAGATTGGAAACCTTTCTGCCATTGTTAAAAAACAAACAAAAAAATTATAAAAGCCAAGCCGTACAGGATCTGAGCTAGGACTTAGTCCTGGTAGCAGCTCCTGCTCTCTCCCGGCCGCGTGCCCAATGAAATGTGAGCGAAAGCGAAAGAGCCAATTTATGGCATCATAAATCAAGAGCAATATTGTCATATTCTAGCATTTCCCGGTAACCTTTGGCCGCTCCTGCTGCAACTCTCTCTTTTGTGGCCCAGCATCATCGAGGGGAAGTTAAAGCCAGAGGTCATCTTGAGCTTAAGTGCATGTAACAATTTGCTTCCGGCTTGGATGCTGGAAGTTGACATTTCAAGAGAAGACTCCCAGGTATTCGGTTGCACATTTTCCTGGCCCCCCGGCAGGGTTAGCTTGCAGACGCGATCCATCAATCGCTGGCCCAGGTTCAGGCGTGGACCATGTCTCCATGTGAGGCTGTTGTCATCTCTAGTTACCATTTCTCCTTCTCACATGGTCGAGGCAAGCTAGGGATGTATAAAGAGAAAGGAAAAGCCTGATATGAGATATCGTCATCAATGTCATATCGAAAATATCATCAACTTTTATACTTCCAATTTTAAAATATCAATAAATTTCGCATTCATCGTTGAAATTCTGATATTATCAGCTCAGGATGTTTACCGAATTTAAAAGCCAGACTCTACACATCGATCAAAATATTCAGCTTAATATCACATTGGAAATGTGTTTAAGCTGTTATATACCATCTTTAGAATTATCGAAAAATATCGTATTTTATGTTAATATATCGATGGGATGTATGCCGGTAGGAAAGGGTGATGTTATTAATTTAAAAAAAATATATATAACGCTCTCTCTATCATATTAAAAATAATACAAACTTTAATATATCGAGAGGTTTAGGGTTTATAACATATTTAAGGTTTTAATACCGATTTAATCCGCTAAGAGTGTAAATCGAGAAAAATATGGCGATAAAGTATATCCACAAAATGTACACCTAATATATATAAAATATGTTAACCTTTAATGTATCGTATTTTTGAATACCCAAAAATATCGAACTTAATATTAAAATAACGCAATTATCGAATAATTATCGATAAATTGTCTTAAAACTATGTGTTTAATTTACCGATTATATTTTTCCCATATATTGCACAGAGTATCTATTTTATTGCAAATAAAATGTATTGCAAAATGAAAACATAGAGTAATAATCGATTTTTACTTTGCATATCGAAAAAGTATTAATATATCGAAATTTGCTGCCATCCTTGAGGACTTGTGACAACTCAAAGCATTTTTTTTTTCTTTGTGTGCATAATTGACACGAAGAAGGCGGCTTTCAAAGAGCTAGGCTGGGTGGGCGGGGACTGGGAGGAAGGCCTGTGAGGCTCATTTGACGCCTGAATGCCTCAATATGTGGCCTAACAAGTGGCCACTGATGGCTGAGCAAGGACTTCATGCATAAAACGGGGTGACAACAACACAGGCCCGACATCACAACAAATGAATTTTCGATACCTGACTAAGCACAACTCATTTGTTCATTTCGATCGGCAGTGGCGGTGGCGATGGCGGTGGTGGTGGTGGTGGTTAGATCCTGGCCGCAGGATGCGACCACACCGATTACTGACACAGCTCCTGGGTGTGTGTTGAATCCTTGAAGGGGAAATGAAACGAAAATGTAGCGAAAGCAAGGGAAACGATTTATTAGCAAAACTTAACTAAGCCAAAAACCCAAAACGTTTGATGACAGGCACCAAGGACAGGCGGCATGCGGCAAACATCCTCGAAACTAAACAAATAAGTAGAAACCAGCAGTAACCCAAGACTGTGGGACTCGCTTTGGCTACTAATCAACCCTTGTCAGTCAATCATGAAGCCGGTCGGTTGTAGCTACATATTTGTTTGCCTTGTGAGCCGTTTTCAATGAACTGCAAAATATCTAATTCGCCTCGATTTATCCAATTTCGCCAGGGAAGTCCCCTCACTCCCGAGGACATGCAAAAGCGAAAAGTATTTAATACCGTTGATCGCTGTCATGTCGAAGATTCCCGCCTCCTCCTCTCTCTCTCCTCTCCTCTCCTGGCTAAAACGGTGATGAGGATAGAGAAGCGTGTTCAATTGCCGGGAAACTCTTCGGTTTCCGACTCACTGCTGTCCAAACACACACAGGGACACAGGCAGGGTGGCCGGGAGGAGCCACACATCAAACCTTGATTGGACGTAACCAGAGAGTGATGGTAGACAAACTTGTAGACGTCACTGAAATCGCATTTGAATTGGGATGAAGAGGCCGCAATACAATGCCAAGAGTGAGACCTATCCCATATAGTACATTTCCTGTTCCTGGCAGGACAAGCTGACCGACCGACCGACCGGCCAGAAGTCCAGTTTTGGGATAAAGGTCCAGCGCCCTAAATTTCCGCTCTTTTAAATCCATTCGATGTGGTCCACATCCTGCTCCTGCTCCTGCTCCTGCTCCTCCTCTTCCTCCTCCTGGGGAGGATGCCTCTGCCAATCCAGCTTCCAGCATGCAGATAAGCTGTCCGCATACACGCGTTAATTCCGTTATACAAATGTCACTCGCCAAACAAGTTGTCCACATCGCATCACAAATCTCTGACTCGGACTCGGACTGGGACTCGCTCTCGGCCTGGGGACTCGTCCGGTGGCCATCAAATGCCTGTCAATCAGCGGGACAGACAATGCAATCACGTTGAAGTAACTGCCACTGAACGCAGCCTCCTTAAATTCAATTATCAAGC
>JAEIHY010016895.1:0-20990 GCA_018904565.1 Drosophila tsacasi | reverse complement strand
GACGAAAAAAATATATTTTATTCAAAAAGTCACGGACTTATCAAACGACCCTCGTATGTTCGCATCTTAAAGCCGCAAAATTTAATGTTTCAATTAGAGCTGCTCATGAATAGACAACGGGAACTTAATACCGAAATTGTTTTTATCATTTAATATTCATTAAGATGCTTACATCTTTTATGATCACTGCCTCTCTGTTGGTTGGTGCGTGAGTATTATCTTCATTTGAATGCTAATTTTCTAATTGAATGTATATAGACGACGACACGTACCCGTCGGCGAGTGTGAGGATGTGCTTTAAGCGAGAACCCACATAAATCTACATAAATTTCCTGGCAACTGCCTTTCATATCGACCCTTCCGCACTCACATCTCCGGAGGCCAACACGCTGCGTATACGCAATAAAGCGAGTGACAAACTAGCTGCCACTTTCGTCAAGCGTCAAGTTGCCCAAAAAGTCGGTGTTTACTTTCTGCCTTTTAAAAATATACAAACACTGAGGGGAAATTACGGAGCCTTATACATGATTTAAGAAATTTATTGTGTGAAATTAAAGCTGGACACTTTTGTTGAAAAGGCTGACGGGTAAAGGAAGATTTGTTATAAATAATTAAGTAGCTAATAACAGTCTGCTTATTTAATATTCTGACATGTTCTTTTGATTTCGTTACTTAGAATTTAATGTTTAAGGCCTTTAAATCCTTTAAATCCATAAAGTTTAATACTTTTGATTTTTAATGATTTTCCCTTGTGTACTGATATTCATCGCAAAACTTTACCCACTTGTCATATGCCATAAATCAAGGGAAAGACCAGAAAAGTCTGCCAAAGGCATGAAAAGCCTGTCCTTTTCATTTTGTTCCACAATTTGTTAATATTTCTCATGAGCATGGGAAAAGTTAAGTTAAATCTTAACATTTAATTTAATCCCATGAGCGACGGCGCTTACAATGGAAAAGGTTTTACGTGGGATTAAATACACACGAGTCTTTTAATTTCCATTGTGTGAACGATGAACCCTGGATCCGAGGAAAGTTAGACAGCCTTTGTGTTACACTTTCTGAGCCCATAGACTGCCAAGCTTTGCAGCTACCTCCTTGTCTCATTAAAGATGTACAATCTATATACTATCCATATAAATATTTCGACCTGTCTGCATGGGTTGGGAATTCCATTTGATTTCACTTGTGCCTTAATTGAATTTTCACTTAAGCAGCCGGAGACACTCGGCAAATATTGCCGCACTCACGCGCTAATGGAAAACTCATTATCCTGGCAGCAACAGGACTCGGGGACGAGCGGCGGTCGGCCATCTTAGCAATTAGTTAGAAAGCGAGCGCGTTTCTGCGTAGTGTAAGTGAGCTTATTGTCAATTGAGTGTGTGTTTGTGTATAGGATCTAGGGGGCATCCTGGGATTGTGGTGCACCACCACTTATATCCCTTAAGTGCCACACAATGGCAACTTTAAAGAGACCAGGCAAGAAGCCAGATGCTGGCTGTTGGTAATGCCGCAATTCCCAGGATTTGCGCTGCGAGTGCGGCAACATTTCCAGGAATGCAACAATAGGAGACGGCAAAGCCTGCGTTATTAGCAGATCTGCATATTAAAAAGGCTTCTTCTATATATGCCGACTTAGTTGCTGCCTACTTCCACGTTGCAGTTCCTTTGAATGTAAAACTTAAAGGCTTAAAAATATTTTAAAGCCAATGGTATATGATTTTCGGCTTTTCTAAGTATTTATTTGTTTATTTTATGCGAAATTCTTGGTGAGTTGTAAAAATACCTTTATTTTGTTGTAATGAAAAATACATTCATATCAGCGTGCACATATATTTTCAGCTCATATTTTTCTACAACCAAAAAAAAAACAGCCATAGGCAAAATAATCGATTTGATGAAAAAAAAACCAATCAAAAGTACTATAATTACAAGAGCATTCCACGGCTTCTAAATCAATGACCGCCGACCGGATTGCATGCTGGGCCAAAAATTGTTTTTGCTTCAAAGACCCAAAATTGTGAAGCGGAAAGATTGCAATTCGAAATATTCATTGTACAGGCTACAGGTAACAAAAACTTTTTGGCAAAAAATAATGGAAATTGGTGGAAAAATAACAAATTGAACAAAGCCTTAACTCTTAATCATTTGTGTTTGCGTAGAAGTGAGTTATGGCTACTTGGAAATATGATATTTATCCAATTGATTTTCTACTGCATTTGTCCACTTATGGATCCATTAAGCCAGATTTTACTGTCTGTCTGTTTTTTTTTGTTATCCAACAGAGATGTCCAGTTGTTTTGGGAATGTAAGAGGGGCGACTCTCGGGCGATATGTCATAGGAATGTGCGGAATGTTGCTGCTAGCGGCAATGTCAATATTTGAGCACAAAAGCGACTTTTCACAAATGTAATAACGGTGCCCACTCTCCTGTGGGTGCTGGAGTGTGTATAGCATCCATCCATGGGCATGTGTGTGTATAACCTTTGACCCTGTTCCCATGTTCGTTCAAAACGTTTACAGAGCAAAATAAAAAATATAAACTGGCTGCATATCAACTGTATAGCAAAATTTAATTATTTCAGATCTTGTTTATACAAATTTTATAATCAAAGCTCCATGTCAAACTTGATAATCACTTTGTTTGGTGCAAAAGAAGCTTTAAAGGCATTTTAAAAACATTTCTCACAGTGTCCTAGCTGGCGCATCAGTGCCATTTTACAGTCGAGAAGCTGGACAACAGTTTGCGGATGGCCCTCGGTCCCTTTGGCATCGACAGCTGGCGGCCATGAAGCCCTGTTCCTGTGTTCCTTCTGTGTTCCTAAATCGCTCATCAGCTCCCAGGCAGCGGAGTCCGAAGACCGGTGTCATTTGTCAGTGCATCTCCACCTGGGGGTTTAATTAACAGGGCCAATTTAGCCGAGTGATTAAGTACCATTTAATGACGCTTCTGTCGCTAGGAGGACTGATGACATCTGTGTGTTGTCCTTGCATGAATCCTAGTTTTGGTTTATCTCGGAGAAAAGGTTTTTAATTAAGGCCTTAAAGTATAATTTGAATATCATTACCCGGCAACTAAAACCACTTAACCCGTGCTCGATCCCTGACCCTTCTTGGGTCCAGTCAGCATTTTCCCAAAACCTAATTAAGTTTTAAAAGTTCAGTTTTATTCCCCTTCTTGTTGTTTTAGGGTTTTTCTCATTTTTGTTTTTGTGTACGTCCTGCGGCTGTCTACTCGGTTGAAGCTGAAACATTTGAATAATTATTTCAAAAAGTCAGACGACAACACGAGGGGTCATCTGCTTGAGTGACTGAATAGTTTGGCCTGGCAAGAAGCTGGAGTTTAAACGGAGCTCACATCCTGTTGGCATTGTTGACAAACTGAATTTCGTTGATGGAACACAGTTGGGATTCGGTAAGATGACTTTTTCGGGGTAAAGGTTATGGGAGATTTTGAAGCACCAAAGAAAACGAACGGGGGTTTCCCCGCTGTTTTTAGGGGATTTTAATCCTGGTCTAATTGTTAATCACACTTTTAAGCACCTTAACTGAAGATTTCAATCCCCTAGACTTTTATAAGTCCCTCTTGGAACACATAATTTGAATTATGATACAAGCTATATAAAAAAAAGCATGCAAAAAGCAATTACTTTTTAATTTATCCGTTCGTGGAAATTCACAAACTCGAAAATTGCAGATTCAGAGTGAAGGAAGCTCTCCTGTATTTCCCAGTTGACTCACACGTATGCAAATCTGTTGTTTGGCGACTGCAAGGCAAAGGGTTTTATCACTTCCTGGTATTTGGCTTTGGATCCCCTCGCCGTTCGTTGCAGTTCCGTTTCCATGGAAAAAGCATGCAAATCAAATGTGATGAAAAAATAAATAGGAGGATGCTGCCAAGTAACAGTGTTTCCCTTGGAAATCTCATTTTATTATTTTGCTTCTTAGGTCAATCAATTTGTAAAAATATCATAACTCTTGCTTAAATCTCTTTTGGGGATTTGGGAACAAAACACGTAACAAAACGAAGGGTTGGCTTAGTGACGAACTACACTTGCAACACTGCCATGGGCCGGACTGGAGGCCAGAGAAATAATGGGTATTTGGGCCATCTGATCTCCGTTTGACTGTGGCAGCTCCGCTGTGTGGCCTAAATGTTGTTATACAATTTTAATTGCGAATTATTACTGCAGGTTAATTCTCACCTGTCCGGGACTGCTGCTCCTCCTCCTCGGTGATGGTGGAGAAGTTGGTGAGCCGCTGCGAGGTAATCAGCGGGCTGGCTAGCATCCGTCGACGGTTGCTACTTGCATTTCCATTTCCGCATCCGGTTTCCAGCTGCTGCAGCAGACTCTGTTGCTGCTGCTGGTGCTGTTGCTGCCGCTGCTGCTGCTGCTGCGATTTGGTCAGTTTCTCGGCAGCTGTGAAGACCACAATAGGCTTGGGTTTGGAGGCACATGGTGGTTTACGGGGTAAGGGCAGGTAAGCATATTTGGGGCTGGCACAACACATTCACCGAATACCTACCGACGCCGCTGTGGCCGCCAGCTGGAG
Organism: Drosophila tsacasi; assembly: GCA_018904565.1. Classification (NCBI taxonomy): domain Eukaryota; kingdom Metazoa; phylum Arthropoda; class Insecta; order Diptera; family Drosophilidae; genus Drosophila; species Drosophila tsacasi. The sequence continues at coordinate 16,436 of JAEIHY010016895.1, read as the reverse complement.
CTCCGCGCGCTGCAGGCGGAATGCCTGATACTGCGAGATGACGCACAGCAGACAGTAGAGCTGGTAAAAGTGCATAGTTGAAACCGTCGAGGGAGATTTTACAGAAGTTTAAACTCACATTGAGGCACAGGATGAAAAAGTCCATGGTGAAGATGAAACCCACAATCGGATCGAATATAACGCGGCGGGAGAGGGTCAGGTGCACCAGGTGGAAGCACTCGATAAGCAGGTCACCCAGCATGAACAGGATCCAGGGTATCAGCAGCAGGCGCCGGTTCTGCAAATTCCACCGAAAGTTGTGGTCGGAGGGGAGTTCACAGCCTCGACACTCACACACTCACCTGCTGGAGGCCCAGGATCAACAGAACCGAGGACAACACCATCAGCATCGAGCAAAAGAGAAACAAAACGTTGAATATCACAGTCGCTGCAAAAGGCATAAATCACACGTAATTGAGTCGCTTGCCAGGACCTCTCACGACAAAAATGAAGGCAGGAAAGGAGCAAGTAGCTTTGGCCTCACCTACAGTCACATCACCCTTCTCCAGCAGGCTCTCGCCCATCGGTTGGGCCCGTTGTCCCAGCAGGAACTCCTGCTCCTCCACAAGGTAGAACAAAAACATCAGCGTTGAGAAGCCAAAGTAAACCTGCATATAAAAAAGGGCAGGAATGTATACACAGGAAGTAAAAACTTATTTAAAAAGAAATTATTATCCTGGGAATAAAGATTTTATGCAACATAAATAATTTGTTAGGAAACCTTACCCTAAATCAATGCACAGTAGTAGATTTTACAAAAAGATTAAATTTGAATAAAGAAATATTCTCTTTTTGAGTGCATGAACCACATGAGGAGGATATCCGGAAATTGCGCCACGCGGTTCTTGTGCAAGAAGCCCCGAAATTGGGTCCCCCTTCCCCAAAATTCAGTTCAAGTGAAAATTGAGTGCCGTAATTTCTCAAGGAGCCCTCTTTATTCCTCGATAATATGTTGGCTTCGAGGTATTTTCGTTAAATTTCAATGAGAATCGTTCCAATTCAAGGCATTTGACAGCTATCAATTATGGGAATGTAATATGACAGGCATTAAGACGAAATGATTAGTGTATTTTGTGTAATGAGAGACAATATTAATTTGTAGCTGACAACAGTTGGATTAATTTTTATTGTTAAAGAAATAGGAAGGCATTCTGTCATTATTTAATTGACCACATCAAGGGCAAAGAGTTAAAATTTTATTACTCAAGAGAGTCCTATCTACAGATACATATTAACTAGAAATTCTTTTGAAGAATAGTTCATCGAAAGGGAATTTAATTTAAAGTTATGGATGTTCTGTAAATTTGTAACCTTATTATTACTAGATATTATATTAAAAGGTCCACACAGCTGCTGATTTACAATATGTTCTGAAAATATGGACTATAAATCTGGTGTATTTCCAAAGAAAATTTCAAATATATATGCGAATAAATTCCTTTGATCAATTGTAAAAGTTATGTTAAAATAAATGCCTTACAATGGCTTTAGGTTGCTTTAAAATTTACTTTATGTTCTGACCAACCCGGAGGTCTTAGATAAATTATTAACTTTTGAACTTTGTTTTGGCTTCTACTAAAAAAGTTACCAAAAAAGTGAAGAAACTTTTCAGACTTGTTTGCCGTCTGGCTAAAAAAAAAGTACCCAAGGGGAATTCATACACATGTGCTCTGTGGCTCGCTTATCTTTGGCAAATTATTCATATCCGTGGCGAGGACCTACCAACGTGTAGATGGCACAGGCAAAACTGCCACTCCGCACGTCCTTCCAGAAGCAACAAGACTCCAGGATGGCCATCTTTCAGTCGCTCACGCCTAACGCCGGATGAACATGGGAGATGAGGGATTTGTGTTATGGAACGGCTGCCGCCACTTTCACTTGACTTTCGGCACTTTCGCTGGCAAGGATTCTGGCACCTTTATCTTAATCCTTGTTTCCCGCCAAGCGGCTAAATTGTTTGCTCCAGTTGTTTTTCTTTCCACGAGTTTTTCTATTTGGCACTCCACAGATAGATATCTAGGATATAGCCTTGCTGCTTTCGGTACACAGACACTGACACATTATTCCGCACACAAGACGCGAAGCAGATTTATGACACTGATTTATGTGGCATGACCGTACGGAAAACTATGCGATCTTTTATACATAAATTCACTAAAGCAGCGCGAACCGCTGTCATTGAGAGTCGCATCGGGACTGGCACAGGCCTCCTTCGAAGGCAACCAGTGTGGTTTCCTCTTCGAAAATTCTTTCGAAAATCTTTTATGAATGAAAGTTCGAAAATGGTTGTAAGAGCGAGGAACCTCAAGAATAACGCATGCGCTGGCAGGGAAAAAACATGATAGCAACAGGCGGTTTCGCCGGGACTACTCCATGCATCTCGGCTGCCGCAGACCGAATTTTCCTGCAATTAGCCACAAACTGAGTTGGCTTTGCCAATACCACAAATTACCATGGCTCCGCTGGCTTACTTCTCAATTGGATTTGCGTAAGCTTTTAATTAACATGCCGGGAATTCGCGATGATTCTACCTCAGAGGCAAGGAATGGCGCCATGCCGGATGGGTCTCTTCCTGCTCCTTCCCTCGAGTGAATGACAATGCCGATTTCGTGCTCCAGTTGTCGCTACCAAACCGGAAATGAAAGCCAATTCAGTGGCATGGAAAATCATCGAGTCATCACAAAGGATAATGCAAGGATTTCCACAAGTCAGAGATGATTAAATGGTGTAATCTTAGGATTTAAGTCTGTATGTGATGTACAGAGGAGGGGGATTTCCTATGTTGAGACAAAGCAAGCAAGGCAAGATAGCGGGAAAAAGTATGTTTTATTGGAGGACATCGTGAAAGGAAATTGGAAAATTACTCTAATAAATACCAACAAATAAGCCAGATATTTCCTGTCAGATCTGATCATTTAAATTTGATAATTAATATGGCAAATGATGAGCGCCGTGATCGAAGGAGTTATAAGGACGACAAGCCAGCGGATAGTAGCAAGAAGTAAGTAGCTGTCACCAAGCCAAAATTATTTCCTTTAGTAAAGACACGAGAACAGGATCGTCTTTAAGAAGACTAAGGGGACTCATGATGGGGACTCACAGGACTTTTCAAGGGGACGCCTAACCAAGTCCTCGTTTTGGTCACCGAGGCCGCAGTTGTCGTTTGCCAGACGCTCCTGGGAGCCCTCCGATTACATCGATTTCGATGACCTGCTGCCGATGCTCGGCCAGTTCGGCAGGTTCCAGTGGCGGCTATTCCTCTTCATGATCCCCTTCTGCTACATAACTGCCTTCGTGTACCTGGGGCAGATATTCATGACCCTGGCCCCCAACGACTTTCACTGCTTTGAGCCGGAGCTGGAGCTGATGACGGACAAGGAGTTGCGCAAGCAGCTCTCGATTCCCCGCGAGAAGGATGGCTCCTACAGCCAGTGCCGAATGTATAATACCAACTACTCGAAGATCAGATATGCCCGAAACCAAAGCGCCATGATTGACACATCGCTACCCACGATGCCGTGCAGGCACGGATACGAGTTCAATACTTCGGAGATGCCCTTCGTCACGGCCGCCATGGAGTTCGCGTGGGTCTGCGGGGACGACAAGTATGCCACCTATGCGCAGATCATATTTTTCGTTGGCTCCATTGTGGGCAGTCTCGGCTACGGATACTTCGCAGACCACTGCGGCAGAGTTGCGGCCTTGGTCAGCAGCTGCTCCCTCGCCATCCTTGGTAGCTTAGGTACCGCCATGGCCAATGGTTTCGCGGGGTTCGCTATCTTTAGGTTTTTCGTTGGCGCCTCCTGTGATACCTGCTTTACCATGGTGTATATTTTGGGTAAGTGAGTGGGAGAACAGGGGTCCGAAAAGCTCGTACATCCAAGTACTTCATTTCCAGTTCTGGAGTATGTCGGCCCCAAGTACCGAACCCTTGTGGGCAACTTGTCCCTGCTGCTCTTCTATTCGCCCTTCACCATGCTGATGCCGTGGATAGCGCTGGCCTCCAGAAATTGGCGAACATTCTCCTTCATGGCCAGCATGCCTCTTTGGTTAGCTATGATATCATACTGGGTCCTGCCCGAGTCTGCGCGGTGGGTACTCTCTTGTCTCCTTTAAGAAATGGAAATAATACTAAACTTGCGGCTTGTGTCCGATCGCAGCTGGCTCGTCTCCGTGGGTAATGTCCATAGGGCCATGGAGATCTTGGAAAAATTAATACGGATAAACAAGAAGCATGTGGAGCCCTGGATCCTTGACTTGTTCGAAAGGTGCTGCCTGCAGTTCTACAAGGAGGAGATGCACGGCCGCGAGTTTACGGTGTTCTCGCTATTTAAATACCGGCGCGTGGCCGCTTACATGATCCTGATGATCGCCATCTGGATGGCCCTTTCGGTGGTGTACGATGGCCATGTTCGGGCAGCGAGTGTCCTCGATTCGCATAACGTGTTCGTCTTCTTTACGATCGCCTGCGCTACGGAGCTGCCGGGCAATATTGTGGTGATACTCACCTTGGATCGTTTCGGCCGCCGTTGGTGCTCCTTTGCCTTCACCATGCTAAGCGGCGTATTTAGTTTGTTGGGAGCCCGCATGGAGAACGTGACGTATATGAGGAATTTGGCACTGGCAGGAAGGCTTTTCGCCAACATGTGCTACAACGTGGGACTCCAGTGGGCGGCGGAGATCCTGCCCACGGTGGTTAGGGCCCAGGGTGTCTCCTTTATCCACACGATGGGCTTTGTGGCCATGCTGATGTCGCCGCCGGTAGTGTACCTCTCCCAGGTCTCCTTTTCGCTGATGCTTATCATTTTGGGCGCCCTGGGAATTGGGGCCGGAGTACTGACTCTCTTTCTGCCGGAAACCCTTAATCACGAACTACCCCAGACGCTAAGCGATGGCAACGTCTTCGGAAAAAATCAGCGGATGTGGCATGCGCCGTGCTGCGGTCCAGGAGCGAGGCGGTCCAGGCGGCGAAACTTCTTGAACCAGGGTTCCAGCCTGCGTACCTTGTCGCGGGATGAGTTCCGCTCCAAGCGGATGCTGCGCCGCGCAGACCCGCAGTCCATCATCGACAACTCTCCGAGGGAGTCCAGCAGAAGCTCCGATGAGAAGGAAATTGGAACACACGACTTCAAGACATGGAAAGAGGCATGAGGCCAGGAAACCTATCTATCTTTCTTTTCTAAGAAGAAATCAGTTAATTGTTGTGGGTTCATGCTATTGTTTTTCAGGAACTCAACTGCATAGTTTTAATATTACAACTTTAACAATCATTCGTAAATAAAGCATTCACACTTTTTATTAGCAACATAATTCCATTTACTATTTGTCCTATTAACGCAGCACATTTTTCATTCCTAGGAACTGGAGGGAATACATTTCACAGATGAGACTACTCCCATTTCCAGTTCAGGGAAAAAGCTACTGCCCTGGCTACCTGTTCCATGCAATTCCCCATTAGTGATTCTGGGAATTATAAGTTTGTTAACTGACAAGACGAATGCGTTAGCTACAGAGAACAAATTCGGGGAACATTTCACAGTTGAGTCTCGGTCAGGACAGACCAGTTTCCAAATGTACGGAAGGATTGCCTTTGTGTTGGCCGTGCTTTACTTGCTCCTAAACGTTCTGGTTGTGCGTTGGAATTACCAGAAGCCAAAGGACCAGTTCGATGACGACGAGGAGTACATGAGAGCGACACTGAAACAGTTACTTGTTACTCGACATGTCGGCAGCCGAGGACATGAAGCAGTTCGTGACTTCCTCGACAAGGAAATAATGCGTTTGGGTTTCTTCTCCAAAGGGCAGGACTTTTTCCAAGGCATCAACTACTCCACTTTGGTGGCCTTTTGGAATGACCAGGCAATCCAATATCTAGTGCTAACCTGCCACTACGATGGCCCAATTCCACGGAAGGGACAGGAGAGGGACGTCCTGGACTCGACCACTGACGGAGCGGTTTCCTGTGCGATTTTGCTTACTTTGGTCAAGACGTTCAAGTTCTTCGCTAGAAAATTGGGCCCAAAAACTGGCCTGGCTGTAAGTAAAATTAGATAATGTAATGCAATAATTAAATAATTAAAAAGCTGTTATTTTAGGTGGTTTTCTTTGACGGCCATGAGCCGAATTCTGTCAACAAACCACAACTGATTGGATCAAAGTTCTTTGTGAATACGGGATTTATACCTGTCCTCAATATGGTAACTATAAATTAATGTAGCATTATTATATTTCTAGATTTAGTATCTAAAAATTTTAAAGATCAGATTAGGAACTTTTCTCTGTTTTTATCAGTATTTCCTTACTTTAAATAACTAATAATAAAGAATAATAAACTAATAACTAAGTTCTCATATTTTTACAGGCTCTTGTCGTGACTCTCAACCACATTGGTGCGCCCCATCAAACATTTCCAAGCTACTCCAAAAATGGAGATAATATTCATAATCGCATTGTGGATATAGAACAGAAGCTACGAAAATCTGGCAAACTAGTCGACTGTCATGTCTTGTTCCAGAAGAAGAGATATACGAATGATCTACCCGATGATCATGTGCCATTCCAGGAAAATGGTAATTTTATATATTTTTATATTTTCTACTTCTTGTTAAATATATAAATTTTTAGGTGTGCCAGCTCTGCACGTTGCTCCAGAAAAATATTCAAGTGTTCATCATACGGCTGAAAATCTACATTGGCCAACGATTCTCAATATGATCAAAATATTACGCCAATTTATTTGCGATTATATGGTATCGATAGACACTGAAGAATTCGAAATTGATTTTTACGAAGATCTATATTCATATTAAACAAAAATTTGTAAATGTTAAGGAACAGTAATAAACGGAATTGTTTATTATTTTTATAGTACAAAATCTTTGTTTATATAATATGATAAAATAAACTTTTGTTCTCCTATAAGTGAGCCTAATTTTGCCACACTAGTAGTTCGAGCACTTATTTTTTACTTTTCATATTTTCTAATATCTTTAATAAGAAAATGCATTAAAATCTCTCAGTTTAGCGGGGCACTAAAAAAAACTGCCTCCACATAATTAAGGTAATTATTTGTTATCAGCGCAGTGATTAATCGAGGTCGCATGCCAACAGACACAGCGCACTTTTCCCCCAACGACCGTTCAACGCTGAAGCTTTACAAGATCCGGCCGCTCTCGCAGCATGATCGGAGTAGGAAGAGTCTCTCCCATGAGCCGAGGCCCAAAGCTTTCCACATGGTTTTGCCCGCCAATGAGACAACAACGGAAAGCGAAAACGAAACAAAAAACAAGAAAGGAAGCTAACTTTGACAAGCCGAGGTATAAATACCCTTGCAGTAAGTATTTATCATTTTGTATATTAAAGGATTGTCAGGTATATGAAATAGCAGTCCGATTTTAATAAAATTTAAACCGAAATTCTATAATAATACTACATGACCATATCTCAAATTATATGAAAATACGTTGAAAACTAAGTTATAATTTTTTCCCTTCAAATTTTCCATAATTTTCCAGCTACATATATGATATATTTTTCCGATCCGGCCCGTTCCGACTTATATAGTAGTGAGAGCATATAGAAGACTATGTGCAAAGTTTCATTCAGATAGCTTCAAAACTGAGGGACTAGTTTGCATAGAAACGTACAGACGGACATGGCTAGATCGACTCGACTGTTAATGCTGATCAAGAATATATGTACTTTATATGGTCCGAAATGTCTCCTTCCCTGCGTTGCAAACTTCCGACTAAAGTTATAATACCCTGAAAGGGTATAACAACGGCCGACAGCAGCAGCATCGACAACGGTACCGTTGAGATCGATTTTTCTGGCGTCGATCGCGCTTAGTGCGCCACCAAGCTCCAAAGCGTCCACATGGGTATCGGTACGAAAGTCTTGGCCTATGCCGGCCTGCTCTGCCTTCTTCTCCCGCTGACAGCGTCCCAGGCCCAACAGCAGCAGCAGCCTCAAGCTCGAGCGGTAACCATAACCCCCGCTGTGGTGACTCACCCGGGAAATCACAGACAGTGTCTCTGTAACCCCGTCGTCTCGTTGTTTGCAGGTCGGAGTGACCCAGTGGAGCGACGATGAGGCGCATTTCAACCGTACTCTGGACTCCATTTTGGTGCCACGCGTCGTCGGCAGCCGCGGGCATCAGCAGGTGGGCCCCATAAAGCTTGATTATATATTTCCGAATCAAATGACACAATTGAAATTGCGAGCAGGTGCGCGACTACCTGGTCCAATCGCTCAGTGGCCTTGGCTTCCAGGCGGAAGTGGATGAGTTCAAGCAGCGCGTTCCAGTTTTCGGCGAGCTGACTTTCGCCAATGTCGTGGGCACCATCAATCCACATGCCCAGAATTTTCTGGCCCTGGCCTGCCACTATGACAGCAAGTACTTCCCCAATGATCCCGGATTCCTGGGCGCCACCGATTCCGCAGTGCCGTGTGCCATACTCTTGAACACGGCCAAGACCTTGAGTGGCTATTTGCAGAAAGAGTTTCGCAATCGCAACGATGTGGGATTGATGGTAAGCTGAGAAGGTTGTTGAACTATAAGTCGTAAGAATAAGATACCTTGACAGACAATTAGCCGAGAAACTTTAAAAGAGAGACTGAAGTTATAATATTTGCATTTGATAATTAACCTGAAACACCTTGGAAATTTAGTAATTTTCCTTTAAAGCTTGTAACGAAAACAAAGATTGTTAATAATGCTACTTAATCGCTGACCAGCTCATCTTTTTTGACGGCGAAGAGGCCTTCAAGGACTGGACCGACGCTGATTCCGTGTACGGCTCAAAGCATCTGGCTAAAAAGCTTTCCCAAGTGGTCCGTAAGGATCCTGCCAATCAATTCCAACAGGCACCCAGAAATATTGATAGAATTGTGAGTAAATCAACCCGAAAGTCCGCTATGCTTATCATTATCAAATTATTTTACAGGAAGCGTTAGTACTGCTGGATCTAATCGGTGCTCGCAATCCGAAGTTCTCCAGCTTTTACGAAAACACCCATGGCCTGCACACCAGCCTGGTGCAGATTGAGAAATCCCTGCGGTCTGCCGGCCAGCTGGAGGGCAACAATAATATGTTCTTGAATCGTGTTAGTGGTGGTCTAGTCGATGACGATCATCGTCCGTTCCTGGAGGAGAGTAAGTCCTATATTGTATTCTATTAAAAATCGTATATAAATGTAATTTTCCTCCGCAGATGTTCCTATACTGCATTTGGTGGCCACTCCCTTCCCGGACGTGTGGCACACACCGCGCGACAATGCAGCCAATCTGCACTGGCCTTCAATAAGGAATTTCAATCGGGTTTTCCGTAATTTTGTGTACCAGTATCTAAAGCGACACACCTCACCCGTCAATCTGCGTTTTTACCGAACATAGTTTTGCGTTTGTCTTATGGCTAAGATTTATTATGCATAAGTGTAGTGTTTTTTCTGTTAATTAAAAAAGAGTGCCTGTCCTAAGGCAAGTGTGTTATTCCTTCCTAGCGACGTTTGCGACCGGCTTGGGCCTTCTTGCCGGGAGCCCGCTGGCCACGATTGCCCTTGGGCTTTTTGCCCACCGCCTTGCGACTACCCTTACCCTTGGCCTTCTTTTTCGATGGTTGGTTCTCAGCCTCTGCCTCGCGTCTGTTGGGGGTGAATAATTGGGTTTTAGTCGAGATTCTGTAAGAATACTTCCGGGAGAACTTACGCCAAGCGATCGTCGTGCTTCTGCATCGATATCGCCTTGTCCACGTCCAGCCTGGGCTTCTTGTTCAGCACGCTCTTGATGAGATCGAGGTTGGCCTCCTTCTCTGGCGTCTGTGTGATATGCGACTGCTTCCGTTTGCCACCTGGAATCAGCTCCTTGATGCCCAGTCCACGTGCCTCCTTCTCCTTGGGCAGTTTGTTTTGGAATTTGCCAACAGAAGCCGTGGAGGACTTGGCCACGGTCACGGCAGTCAGAAGTTGACTGGAGGAGGCTGCCTCTGGTCCCAGGTAACCGCTGCGCGGCATGTCGACCTTTTTAGCCCGCACAATGTTCCTCATTCGCTGAATTTCGTTCTTGGCCACCTTCTCGTTACGCAAGTCGACCTTCTTCTGGAACATGTCTGTATTGGGGTCAACGTTTTGTGGCACCTCCAGGACCCAATCCTTGGCCTTCTCGGCCTCGGCACGCTTGAAGCCGTATGTAGGCACCCATTTCTGCAGGGATGAAGATAAATAAGTTTGGGTTTCTAGGAGTTTAAGGGTGTAAAACTTACATCCATAGTCTCATCGTAGGTCTTCTTCTCCTTCTTCTTCTTGGTGATGCCCTTCTCCTTGGCAAACTTCTCCCATTTGGTGAGCGGCCTTGGTCCAGGCACCTTGCGGAGGCGGGGCAGCACTGTCGTCGGTTCCGGTAGCTTGGCCACAATGCTCTCGTCCACGCGTTCCGTGGGCAGCTCCCAGATGGCGTTTACCAGCAACTGAGTATTCTCCCGGGTGAGGGCCGCCAGGTACTCCTCCTTGTTGTCCCTGAAAGTTACCGAATTCACTATAGAAGTCGGCAGACACCGCGAGAAGCGAACCACTCACTTCAGTTCCCGATCATCGAAGTCGTTGGGATCTGTGATCAGCAGGGTGCCCACGTCCAGGCGACATTCCAGGTGCTTGTCTACTGTGATGGGCTTGTATTTGTCCAATTCCTTTTGGTGTTTCGCTAAGACTTCCTTGACAACATCCATTTTTGTGAAAAATAAACACCAAATATATTCAATTCTCGTACACGTGCTGGCTAGTGTGACCGCATTACAGGCGTTAAAATGCAGCACCGGCGGAAAAATTAAAATACTAAAGTTCTGTATTTATACTTTTTTAAAGTACGGTATCCAGACTAGAGAACTGTTCCACTGCAGTGATAGAGAGCGAGAGGCAAATATGGCGCGATGCGGAGAATAATAAAAATGTTAAGCACCGTATCCAGTTCCTAAATTTGTCACGCAGCGGAAATTTTTATATTTTTTTGAAGTGTGACCGCTTTTTCTACCGTTGCTCGAAAATTTTTGAGAGCCAATGTTGCGGTCATACTTTGTTGATAAGCGGCAATATTTGAAATTTTGTGGAGGAATGCTTTTGTTTGAGTTTTCTGTTGGGTTGGCTAGGAGTTGAATTGGGTTGTTGTGGGACTGGCAGCTGCCCAAGGCAGGCGCAGCCGCCAGAACGCCAACCGATACCTAAGGGACAATTATTAATCTGAAACGAATCATCAAAAGAACGTGTCTGTTGATTCAAATATTTCCGGTTGCAACGTGAACAATTTTAGAACTGGATATCGTGCCTTAATTTATTATAAGCAGGAAATGTAAAAGGTATAGCATCTTTACAACAGATTTTAAAAATTAAAGAGGTAATCTTAAAGCCAAAATTCACCAAATAGGTTACCAAAAATATCACTTCCAAATACTTACCAAAATTATCAATGATTCAACGGGGACTTATCGCTGAAATGGACAACAGACGCGAATTTTTAAAACTGAAGGATACTTCAAACTGTAGGGTTCCTGCAGCGCAGTGACCACCGTTCTTCCGCTTCTTCTAGAGTTTGTGGAAGATATGTGCCCTTGGTTTCCGGCAGGCATATTACAACAGCTGCTCCGATGAATGAAATCAGTGTGATGATAGACATGGGCAGGTAGTAGTGGTAGTTCGCCGTGTAGATAACAAACGGTGAGAGTAGTGCTGACGAGTGGCCCATGACATTGATAACAGCCCAGCCCTGGCCGCGAACCACAGTGGGCAGGATTTCGACGTCCCACTGCTGAGCCACATTATAGGCAACGGTGGCGGAGAACCTGGCGATTATCGCAGCGCCCGCATGCACCATCGTCATGCGCAGCATGCCCGCAAAGAAGCTAAAGACGGCACAGAAAAGCAAAGCAGCAATCGTAAGGGGCTTGCGCCCAACTCGATCCACCAGGAATAGTGGCAATATTCCCGCTGGAATCTCAATCAATGAGGCCACCGAAAAGGTGATGAAAAGGTCAGTGCCCAAAGAGGTAGTGATCCTTACATGAAAATCATAAATCAGGCACATCACCGACCAATTCGCAATCAGCAAAATGATGATGGCTGCCCTACGAAAACTCTTGAAGAGATCCAGAAAATTATAAGTTTTCTCTGATCGCTGGTTGGCGTTGTTTAAATCAAAGCACATCTTCATCTCCAGCCACTCCGCATCAGACACGGTTTTTCTATTGACTTTCGCCACTTTTTTCAAGCCTTTTATACCTCTTTCGATCTTGCCCACCGATAGAAGCCAACTAAAATGAGGGTATTAGAGTTTGTGATTAAATATCTTTGAGGGAGAACTGCTTTCACCTCGGGGACTCGGGTATCAGGATGCACATAATCACCAGGACAGACACTGGCACAGCAACGGCTAAGGCGAAATGTCTCCAATCCCTCAGAAAATAGGCTATCCATGGGAGAACCGCAATGGAAAGGGGAAATCCTAATGCCAGTGACAGGTTTCCAATAAGAGCACGGTATTTGCTGCCGACGTTCTCTATGGCTGTTACAGAAAATATCAGCAAGGAAAAACAATAAAACCGCGTAGACTCACTTAATATGTATATGGGAGTGAAGCAGTTATCGAGAGCCATGCCCACCAGAAACCGGGTCGCAGAAAAAGGACCAAAGTCATTGCACACCGCGCTGAGGCAGCCACCGATTAGAGCACAGGAATTGGCCAGGAACAGGGCCCAAACGCGACCGCAATGATCCGAGATGTAGCCGAAGCAAAGGCAGCCTACAATGGAGCCCAACAAGTATATGGAGGTGGTGTAGGTGGCTAGCTCCTTGTCATTGCACACCCAATTGTCCTCAGTGGCGATGGTCTCGTAGGGAAGCTGATCCTTGTCGTAGATCCAACCTTTGTCGCACGGGACTTGGGGCCAGCTCTCGTTTGCTTTAGATGTGTTCAGTTTGTCCAATTCAAAGGAAACATTGTACCTAGCACAGGTCTCGAACTTCCCTTCCTTGTCTTTGGGGATTCCCAGCGCAAGCTGTTGCTCTTTTGGCAACGCCTCCAACTCCGGAATGCGGCACCAGTAATCCTCGGGTACGAGCACCATGAATATGTGGCCAAAGTAAGTGAATCCAAACAGAAAGGCGGCCAGCATCATGACCATGAGCAGGCGCTTCTGATAAGCACCGAATTCCCCAACATATGTCAGGAAATCATCAAACTTTGAGCAATCTTGGCCAGACATTTGCACAATTTATGTTGAAAACGTAAAGAAAATAATTAAACGCCAATTTTGAACGTTACATCGATAAATCGATATATTAATGCCAATCAGAAGTAGTGTTGTAATAACTATTCGGTATATTATGGCATTTTCAAAGCTGGAAAGTATATTTAAAGCACTCCATGCTGGTCACACTTGCATTTTCCCGCGCTTTTCTCCTGTCGAAAAATTTAAGTTTCGTGTTTTTAAATCGAAATCTGCAATGGATGCAGATCTGTTGACACTAAAAAAACGAATCACTAACAACTTCAAGCTATGCGGTTTTCTAATCCGCTCCGAGAACAGCACCTACCTGGCGGAGCAGCTTCTGCCCTTCGACAAAGCGGAGCGCGACAAATGGCTGACTGTGATCACCCAGAACCTGCAGGGCCAGAAGCTAACGACGCCGCATGTGGAGCGGGTCTCGCTGGAGAAGGCCATCAATGAACTAAACAGAGTCGGCTTGGACGAGGGGGAGACGGTGTTCGCCCTAATCGATGCATTCACAGTGCCCCGCTACCGCTACAATTCGCGGGTAAAGAAGTTCGAACTGGACACTCAGCCGCGTCAGTTGCTCACGGCTCCCCGCATGAAAGCGGAGTACATGCAGCAGCGCTATGCCATGTTGCTGCAGAAGACCCTGCGCCACGACCTGTTCGCCCCGGCTGTCATCCAGGATGGCGTGGCTGCCGAGGCCCAGGGCAAGAAGTTCAAGCTGCAGTTTGCGGAGAACCTGCTGGCTACCTCGGCAATGAAAGAGGCTGTTGTATTGGGACTGCTCACACAGCTAAAGGAGGGAAAGTTCTATGTGGAGGATCCGACGGGCTGTGTCCAATTAGATCTCAGTGGAGCACGCTTCCATGCCGGTTTCTTTTGCGAGGGCTGCTTCGTCCTGGCAGAGGGTAACTACAACAATGGTGTGCTGAAGGGTATGTTGTATCGGGAATTCCGAATTGTCTTACTGATATTTTTCTCTCTTCCAGTTAATGGCTTGGGTTTCCCACCGGCAGAGCCTGCAACGAGCAGTCGAGCGTTTTTCGGAACCGCCAACACCTGGGGCGGCGAGTCCGCCAAGCTGCTGAAGTACTCCCCCCGCCTCCAAGAACTTGAGCGCACAAATACGGAAACTACGATAGTTTTCCTATCCGATGTCCGCTTGGATCTGCCCGTTGTCATGGACAAGCTGCGCCAGCTCTTTGTCGGCTACGATTCGTGTCCGCCGCAGGCTATTGTGCTGATGGGCCCTTTTACGGCCAGCACGAGAAATCACCACGAATTGCGGCAACACCTGGACGCCTTGGGTGGCCTGGCAGCTGGCTGCGAGCAGCTTAAGAAGCAAACGGATTTGATACTCGTTCCCTCATCAGAAGATCCCACGGCACCGAATATTTTGCCCCGTGCTCCGATCCCCGAATGCCTGGCAGCGGGACTGCTAAAGGCCTGGCCACGCACTCAGTTGGCCACGAATCCCTGCCGCCTACAGTACTGCACGCAGCAAATAGTCGTCTGTCGCTTGGATTTGATGGCCAAGTTCTGCCGGAATACGTTACATTTCCCCGAGGACACGTCGCAGATTGAGCAGCACTTTGCTCGGACCATTGTGTGTCAGGGTCACCTGGTGCCCATTCATCCAATTGCCATGCCAGTGCATTGGGATTATGATCCCGCCCTGTGGCTGTATCCACTGCCCGATCTAATAGTCATGGGTGACTCGTGTCAGAGCTTTAGCAGCAGTCAGCATGGATGCACAGTCCTGAATACCGGCTCCTTTGTCAAGTCCAAGTTCGCCTTCAAAGTGTACATACCAGCTACGCGAACGATTGAGGATTCGGAGATACCGGACGATATGGAGTAGTTGTTGTAGTTGTAGTTGTAGTTGTAGTTGTGATCATTATTTAATTATACATTTAATATAAATTATAACTTACTGCGTATTATCGTTTATTCGATTTACTTTGGGTTATTTGGGGAGAACAAAGCCGATTTATTTATTAAGGTAGGTAATTAACGAGCTGACAACATTTAAACAATTTATATTTATTTGTCTATCATCTTTAAATGATTATTGTAGGTCTAATCAGTCATTTTAACTTTCAGTAATGTTACATACATAGTGTTAATTATAAATGTCAAACAAAAACACTTCCTAACAAGATTCTTGGCTTATAACAACTTTTCCCGCAACCGAAACCTTTCTGCTAAATCCTGAACTCCCTGCTTCCCAGATATTGTATACTTTTTGGCATTTACAGCCCAGCTATTTAATGATTTGAATATAAACATGTTTCGGGAGCTTAGGCATCGTCTTCATCCTCGGCTTCACATGTTGCTCGACCTGCGAGAGCGTGTGCCTGTGCCTGTTCCCTTGTGATAAGCGGCCCAGCCTCATCATCGTCCTCGTCAGTCATCATATGCGCACAGCATGTGTTCCACAATCGTCTCCTGGCGCTCCTCGCAATCTGCTTTCTACTACGAGCGGTGGGTTGTCTATTACTTTTCATGACTTAAAGCCGATTTGGAAAAATATTGTTACTCTGCCACTGCCACTGCCACTGCCGCTTCTGCTTCTGCTTCTGCTACCGCTGCTGCCCATTTAGGGTCGTGGAAATTCAATTTCCCAGGCCGGCGCGCAGCTCCTCGGCAGCTGAAACGGCAATTTTGATAATGCGTTTGACCTGAGGACATCGATTGCCCCCATTTTCTGTCACATGACCAGTTGCCGAATCGTTTTTTAAGACATCATTAGCCGGGCTCTGTCACAGTAGATAGGGGGGCGGTTTTCTGTGCCCGGGAGGGTTTTTTCTCTCCTATTGATTTATGATTTATGAGCGCAACTTAGATATGCTCGGTATACTCACGTCCCTGGGATCAATTTCCAAAATGTGTCCGCCATAAGTGTCAATTCGATTTGGGGGGCGTGCTCAGCCCAGAGTGCTAAATATATATATTTTATGGGATGACTCTTTAGAGACCAATATTTATATTTTTTAGGGGAAATAAGAACCCCCCAAACAGTGTAAATATATCGCAGAAAATCTAATTTTTAAGACTTTAGTATAATGTTAAATAAATATTATATAAATAAATAAATTTATTTTGGGCTTATCGATCGGTGCTATCAGCACTATATTTA
>JAEIHY010016894.1:0-23548 GCA_018904565.1 Drosophila tsacasi | reverse complement strand
ACCAGATTATTTGAGGGCGCACGTTTAGTATTTCCATAACGCGTCGCGAAAAAGAATAAACATTTTAAAGCCTAGTATCCAGTTCTAAAAAAATAATGCGATCAAATAACGTGAAGTGACTAGTCCGATATGATGGTTTTTTTTAACGGTCCCGCCCTGGTCACACTGCTTACAAAAACAAAAACGGCGACTATTTCTGCGCTTAAATTAACTCGCTTCGCGTCAATCCGCGTCGCCATGCACAGCCGCAGCCTGCTGCCGGATCCGGCTGTCTACCAGCCGGACACGCTGGACCTGAACACGGACACTCAAGCGGCGGACTACTGGTTCAATTGCTTTCGGGACATGGTGGAGAAGTTTGCCAAGGTGGCGGCCAAGTCGCAGCCCGAGGATCACACGGCCCTGCAGCGGGCAGAGCAGTTCCAGGCAGCCTACCTTCAACAGCTGGAGGAGCACAGGCGCAACGTACCTATAAACAGTGGAAAGGTGGTCCTGGGCACCAGCGAGCTGCTCCAACTCAATGAGACAATGCTGCGCCGATACGGATTCCCGGACCCCTGGCTTAGCCAAAAGAAACTGGAGAATGCCTCGGCTGTGGCTCGGCTCAAGCAGCGATTGCAGGAGCTGGATGCTCTGGAGGATGAGGACACCAGGTGGACGGAACTGGTGCGCGGGGTGCTGGCCGGAAACATGTTCGACTGGGGCGCCCAGGCCATATCTAATATCCTCGAGCAGGACAGCAATTTCGGCCTGCATTCGGCATTGGACCGCATCGAGAAGCGTCCCTGGCTGCTGGATAACCTGGACAATTGGCTGAAGCGCCTCAAGGGGCAGCCACACAAATGCGCCGTGGTGTTTGTGGACAACAGTGGCGTGGATGTGGTTCTGGGCGTACTGCCCTTCGTCAGGGGACTCCTCAAGAGGGGCACCAAGGTGCTACTCTGCGCCAATAGTGAACCTGCGCTGAACGATGTCACCAGCCAGGAGCTGCGATCACTGCTGGACGAATGCTCGCGGGAGTGCGAGGACTTGGCCCATGCCTGGACGAAGGGTCAGCTGCTGGTGTACGCCAATGGGCAGACGGGACCCTGCCTGGACATGCGCACGCTGCCGCAGGAGCTGTGCGACGCCATTGCCGCCAATGAGACTGATCTGCTCGTGATCGAGGGCATGGGCCGGGCTCTGCACACGAACCTGAATGCCCGTTTCGGCTGCGAGACCCTCAAGCTGGCCGTAATCAAGAACAGGTGGCTGGCCAAGTACCTGGGCGGCGAGGCCATGTTTGCCGTCATCTGCAAGTTCGAGCCGGCAGCGCCCAGCTAGTCCAGGACCAACCTGCCGCTGCCGCTCACCCATTGTTATCCAAAAAAATCCCTTGTTGACAAGAACCCCACGGAAGACGATTGCAAGCGAGGACTGTTATTAATTTCGAAATTATTGTTATAACCCCAAGCCCATACCCAGAACCTATATATATCCCAATACCCTAGTTCTACCGATGAGATTCATAAGCTTCGTGCGATTGTACTGTGTATAAATCATATATTGCAAGTGCGTTCGTGGTCACCTCACCCATATAACTGCTACACTTTTAATAATTAGAAAAACAGAAATATATAATAACAAAGCCTTTTGTTTATCGTGGCGGCGGTTTTATTATCGGTCACGGTTATATAGACCGCTATTTTGATAAGCGCCGCCCCAAATGGAATGGGGAATGGGGATTACGCGCTGATAACGAGCTACACAACTGACATTTCATCAGGCGGCGTCGGCTTAGACATAATATTTCCCACCATAAAACTTGGATAATGTCTGTGTTTGCATTTACATACGCTTTGTCTAGTTTTTTGTGGCATCGCCATCCATCCCGTGCGTGCCAATTCTTGCGGCTGGCGGCTATCTAACTTATCGCCCAATTTGTGCTCAAAATAACCGAAACAATAAGAAAAACAACACAGAAGACAGTCACCATAATAACTGGTTGATAAGCTTAAGCAGATAAGATCAGCAATGAAGCCAAGACCAGGAAATCTACCGGTTGTTGGTTGTTGGCCAAGAAAATGAATGAATTTAAGCTGAATTCGGAAGTATTCCAAATTATTGCTTATTACTCTATTGCAGGGTATTCTAATTTTTGTCAGAACGCACTGAAATAGTTATTTTCGAACCTATAAATGATATATGTATGTCGGAGAAAATTCCGGGGAAAGTACACTTTTTTGTTTCGGGCGCAAGGCATTGAATCAACTGTCGGACAGAATTCCGGCGGAAGTCCACTTTTCTGTTTTGTGCGCGAAAATTCTGTAACGCAAGAGCGTGGGGGATGGAGCGAATGAGATGAGAAAACGGCCGATCGAAGGAAATGAAAGAGAGTGAGAGCGGCGCACGGGGGGGTTTAGGGGTTGTAACCCCGCACCCCATGGAGAATTTTTCCACATAAATTTTTATAAACAATACAGCACTTATTATATAAAAGGGCAAAGGGCAAAAACCTTGACAATTCATGCTTAATTGTCAGAATTTGTTTTTCAGTACTTACTCAGATATCCTACATTTAAAATTAATTAAAATGATCTTCCTAATTATTACGACCAAAGTGTAATATTAAAAAAACATATTTATGATCTTTCACGCCGCATTATTTCGTGCAGCGCATAAATGTGCTTTTTTTTTTATATCTTTTTCGGGTTTAGTATTGCCAGCTTATGTATATTTTGCAAGTTTCTTATCATATTAAAGTAAGAAGTTACGGGGAAATAAGTAAAATGGCATCGTGGATATCTAAAAAGTACGATAATTAAATCTCTATCAATTAAAGACAGAAGAAGTCAACGTAAAACTGCTAAATTTATATACTTAAATCTTAGATATTTACATCATCTAATAGGTTGTTCGTGAAGATCGGGCTAAAACAAAGTGTGGAAATACATTTTTCAAAGACCATACATATATGTATATGTTATAAAGAAAAATCCTGAACTATCGAACGTAAAATTAGCTGTAGAGGTAGACCACGAAAAAATCAAACAGGTATATTGTTGATTTAGTGCCCCTTGTCATTTACATATTTAATTATGTAGCAGCTTGAAAATAGCAATTTGTAAGAAAACAATAACAGTAACCTCCTAAAATTTTCATGGAAACCTTTACGTTTTCCGATTTTCTGTTGGAATTTCTTTATGCCGATTTTTTATATTTTGAAAACATCGAGATCGGTCAAACTTGATCCAAAGGATTTACATAATTGTTTCTTCAAAAGGTCTTCATACACAGGCTTTCGTGTATTGTAATTCATGTATTCGTCTTAACAAAAAATATCAAATAAAAATATCTCAATCTCAATATTTGGAACTCGCTGCGCCTTGACTTAAGAAACAACGAAAATGGATAAAACCACTAATTATGCTAATGTTTTCAAAATTGTTAAGAGGCTAACATTATTTCTTTTTTAATTTTAATGATACAATAAATTTTAATATTTTAATCCCAAATATGCTGATTTGTAAACCAAATAAAAACAAGCACAGAAAAGCTTTACAAAGTAAATTAATATGTTTTTGGGTTAGTTATGTTAGTTATATTTGAAAAACTTCTTTACTAAATTTTCAAAATTGTATGAGCTTTTTAAACAATTCTTAAATTCATCTTAAAATAGAATTATTTGTTCACTGTTCACTGTTGAGTTCAACAGTGTATTATATCAAATGCATTTTCGTAATAAACATTGTTACATATATATAAATGCACATGCTCAGAAAGTTTTTGTTTACATTTTTGTCAGAAAGACCAGGGGCGGTAAAATTTAAAATACAATAGAACAAATGTCTGTCTTTTTCGGTATATTTCCATAGCTTTGGCCACACTTTTAACCAACTCGAAAAATGTTTACGTTCCAATGCAAAAGAAAGCGTTGCCCCAACAAAAGTTTAAATTTCTCCCCTTTTCCCATAAGCGAAGACGGTGAAAGCTATCAGGGAACGTTCACAGGACTCTCGGTGGAGATACGGGATCCGGTTCAAGCTCAAGCTCTGTATGACAATGGATGTTTTGGCAAGGGGAGCAAGTCGCGGGGTGGCCCGGCATCTGGAGACGCGGACGAAACATTGCTCTTAGCACTTGAGGAGTCCTGTTTTCTGGCCTTTTATTTGGAAGTTTTAAGCATTGAAAACCTCTCCGGCTGCTCGATGGATTTTCAAGCATTTTTGACAGCAGCAAAGCAGCTAAATGAACGATTTGTGGAGAACTTGGCCTGCTATTTGTATTTAAAGTCAAAGAACTGGGTGATCACGAGCGGCATTAAGTTTGGCGGAGACTTTCGTAAGTTTACCATTATTACAATACGTTTTACCTAATATTTGACACCTTTTTTAGTGATCTACAAGCAGAGCCCACGCCTATACCATGCTAGCTTTCTGGTGATTGTTCAAACATCCAGCGATGTGGATTACTATCAATCAAAGAACCTAAAAGGAGTCCAACGTGTGGCAGAAACTTCCGACAAGGATGTGCTTCTCCTAAGGGTCGCTCAAGCCGACGATGTATCCAGACCCGAGCACCTTCAGGAAATCACTGTCACAGAAACAATTGTGCGTCGATTCAATTACTCAACTTTTGTACAAAGCAAACAACAACAATAAGGAACTATTTTAAGGACTTTACTACAACTTCTCAAGGCGGTGTTTCTTGGGTATGCCTGTGCTGCGGTAATCGGCCCTCTCCTGCAGATATATCTTCTTGCACTCCTCCTTGAAGGCTTCGTTTTGGTACCACCCAGTCAGGCATTCCTTCAGGGCGGCGTTCTGCTTCCGACAGGTCGCCACCATCAGGATGCTGCTGGCCTTGCAGCACTCCTGGAAGTCGGCCACTTCCTTGGAGCAGAACTCTGTCTTCGCCCGATCTCGCATGATCTTGGGTATCAGAACCTCCCGTTCCACCTTGCGCAACGATGTGTCGTTGGGATCGCCTGCGAGGAGGGAGGTGCAGAGTTAGGGTAACTTGACTCAATTTTGTCCAGGAGTACTCACCGAGTCCATGTGGATTTTTGGGATCTATTGCCGGTTGTTGTTCCAAGCTCATGTCTTAAAATTATATTTATTTTGTAAAATCCTAGGGCAACTGTTAGTGTGACTGCATGCGGAATATTTTGGAAATCCAAGATGGAAAAATACTAAATGAAAATATTCCAATTGGAATCTATCACAATGTTTCGCTAGCGAAAAGTGCGGGTTCTTGCATCCAAAAATTATGCTTTTAATTTTTTGCATTTACCCGGTTTTGCTGAAATCTCCTCCTAAATAAATATAAGCGGTTTATCGTACCAAAGTTACCCAGATCAGGCGCATTTTATTAAAAACTGTTGTGCATTTAGAATGCTCAAGAACCTAACTAAGCGGATGCATTATACTCGGCCAGACTCTTGGCACTAATGGGCTCCAGGTACCGCACGCCATCCTTATCCACCACGGCGACATTGAAGTTCTTTAAGTTGACGACCAATCGCTTCTGGATCTCCACGATGCACTTCTTGAACACATCGTAGGCCTCCTCCTGGGTGATGTTGGGGTGCCAGTAGCGATCGTAGATGCTGGATGCGAAGATCGCACCATAGCCATGTCCGGCATAATTGACCGACTTTGCGTTGGCCAAGTAATCGATGAAGGCGAGCTCAGGTCCATCGGCGGGATCGTAACTAAATAAGAGAAACGTTAGACTTGACGTACGATGAAGGCAACACAGGATCCTTACCCGGCCACAAACATGAAGACCTGGTAGGGCGTACGGCTGCGAAGGTATTCGGCCAGATTCTTGCGCGTGAAATGCGCCGCTCCACGAGGGCTCAAATCGTAGCCATTGCGCATCTTGTAGAGGGCAATATTCTTGGAAATGAACTCGGTAAATTGCTCCGTGTCGCCAGACTCGCCAGTGGTCGAAATAATCAAGTTATCCGCCACCTTGTGGATTTTGTTCTCGTCTGTGAAGTAATACAAATAATGCCAATAACGCCGCCATTATATGCGAGTCCGAGTGCTTACCCTCCTTCATCACGATAATGGAGCGGGCGTGGGTGGTGTCCGCCGCCAGCATAACGAAATCAGGACCCTTAATACCCAGCAGCGTTTCCATGTTTCGTTTAAAATGTATACTTTCTGGACTACCGAAAATTCAAAGTTATTTTGCCGAATGCAATGACAAGCAATAGTTAGGCGGAGTGTGGCTGCCTGCTGCTAAGGGGGGAAGACTAAAAAATATAAAATACCAAAATAGTTGTGGTGTGGCCAGAGAATCCATAGTGTTATCAGTGATCCGAATTTCACAAGTAAATTCATCAAACAATTAATAATAATTACAAGAAATGGAGGCACCTCCTGAGCACTGTCCCGGCGTTGAAAGCGAGCAGGCAGGTAAGGTCAGCGCCTGCGCCGGCTGCCCCAATCAGAGCATCTGCAGCGATCCCAGCAAGAAACTCGAAGATCCCGGCAAGGCTTTGGTGGCCGAAGCATTAAAGGATGTGAAGAACAAGCTGCTGATCCTCTCCGGGAAGGGGGGCGTGGGCAAGAGCACTGTTACTAGCCTGCTGACACGCTACTTGGCCAGGAGTTGTCCGGACAGCAATTTCGGCGTCCTGGACGTCGATATCTGTGGTCCATCGCAGCCCCGAATTCTGGGCGCTTTGGGAGAGAATGTGCATCAATCTGGATCCGGCTGGTCGCCCGTCGGCATTGATGACAACGTCTGTCTCATGTCCATCGGATTCCTGCTTGGCTCCGTCGACGATGCCATCATTTGGCGGGGACCGAAGAAAAACGGCATGATCCGGCAGTTCCTGAGCGAGGTTGACTGGGGAAACCTGGATCTCTTGCTGTTGGACACACCGCCGGGCACCTCGGACGAGCATCTTTCTGTCATTTCCTACATGAGAGACGACAATCAGCCAGAGTCCTTGCGTGCTATCCTCGTGACGACGCCGCAGGAGGTGGCTCTGCTGGATGTCCGCAAAGAGATCAACTTTTGCAAGAAGCAAAAGATTCCCATTGTCGGCGTAATTGAGAACATGAGCAGCTTCCGCTGTGGAAATTGTGGCAATAACTCGGAAATCTTTCCCGCCAGGACGGGCGGAGCGGCTGCCATGTGCGCCGAGATGGGAGTGCCACTGCTGGGCTCCTTGCCCCTGGATCCCCAAATAGCGAAAGCCTGTGATTCTGGCGAGGATATAACGGCCATTAAGAACAATACAACGGAGGCTCTGGAGGGAATCTGCTCCAAGATTATGTCTAGCTTTATGTCCTAGTATCGAAAATAAACTAAAATAGAATTCTTTTGTATAAATGATGGGTTTTTAATGATTTAAATGATATTAAATATAAAAATATTACATTTGATCGGTGTTATCTACAAATAGGATAATACACTGTAAGCTTGGCCTTGTCTTAAAATTAAGTTTTATTCGTAGGCGGCGGCGAGTTGGGAGAAGTTGGAGAGTTGGGAGAAGTTGGAGAGTTTGCAGTTTGCGGAGATTTATTCGGTGTTGCGTCTGTCTCGGCGGCATTCCCTTCGATGGCGGTGCTCTCCACGGGCGGTGCGAATGTCGTGTCCCTGCCCTGCAGTTTTTGGGGCTCCTTCGATGGTCGTGGTGGTGGTGCTGCTGCTTGCGTATCGTTTATGGCAGTACTTTCCAAGGGCGGTGCGAATGTCGTGTCCCTGCCCTGCAGTTTTTGGGCCTCCGATGGTCGTTGTGGTGGTGCTGCTGCTTGCGTATCGTTTATGGCCGTGCTTTCCATGGGCGGGGCAAAGGTGGTCTCCCTACCGGCGGCAATCTCCGGCGGCGACTTCAACACTTCCTGCGACGGCCTTGGCTCACTCTCCGGCAAGTTGTTCTCTTTCTCGTTCTCGGGCATTATGATCGTGTCCTGCGCAATGGTGTCACCAGCAGCAAGCATCCTTGACTGCTGCTGAGTGGCGCTGGGCAGCTGCGGTGGATGATTCAGCAGCGTGCAGGAATCGGTGCAGTCGTTCACCTTGTAGATGCCAACAAGATAGTTGGCCAACTCGAACATGTTCACGCGCAGCGACACAATAATGAACTGGGCGTTCTTGGTGCGCTCCTAGGAGGGAGAGGGATTTAAATGTATTGAAAATCTGAGAAGAGGATTACTCTTTCGATATTCACTCACCTTGATGTAGTGGCCCACGATAGAGACGTTCTTAAAGTCCAGCGCCGCATCGATTTCATCCATAAAGTACAGCGGCGAAGGCTTGTAATAGTGAAGGGCAAACACGAGGGCTAGCGATGAGAGGGTCTTCTCACCGCCTGAGAGATTCGAGATGTATTTCCAGCTCTTCTTGGGCGGCCGCACCGTGAAGTTGACGCCCTCGGTGAACGGATCCATGGAGTCGACCAGCTCCAGCTCGGCGTCGCCGCCCAGCGTGATCATTTGGTACATTTCCTTGAGCTTCCTCGTGATGATGCCGAACCCGTCCATGAACTCCTTGTAGCGACGCTTGCGCACCTCCTCGTACTTGTCGCGCATTTCGTTTCGCTTCGAGGTGATGTCCTCCAGGACCCGCACACGTTCCAGGTAGATGTTGCGCTTCTCGTTGAAGTCCTTGATGCAGCCCAGGTTGGGCTTCTTTCGCAGCTCCTCCAAGAGTTTGGTGTGCTCAAATTCCCTCTGATCGAGGTCGACGGCCTCGAGTTCCTCCTCTGTGTACTCTTTGAGTGGCTCCTGGGGTTGCGTCTCCCCCGGTATCTCGTTCAGCTTCAGTGGCTTCAGCTTGGCCTGCAATATGGGAATATCGTGCTTCACAGCGTTGAGTTTAGCGGTCGCTGCCTGTAGCTTGTTGCCCAGTTCGATGCGCTCGATATTGAGTTTGCTTTCCTGTTTGGTCAACTCATCGATTTCCTTTTTGATGTCCGACGATTGGGACTTGGCGCTGCCGATGGCTTCTTCCGCCTCCTTTAGTTCCTTTTCCAGCTCCTCCTCCTTCTCCTGGCACTTCTTGCGCTCCTCGTTCATCGCTGTTAGTTTCTCTTCAGCCGCTTTGATGTTCTCTCGCAGATTTTCATTGTTTGCCGAAATCTTCTTGATGTTGCGATCGGCCGTCGCGAGGGCGACATTCATGGAGCGCACATTGGCGGCCAGCTTTTCGATTTGGGTGCCCACCTTTTTGATTTTCGCCTCCACGGGCTTCACGTTGTCGTTTCGCAGAGCGTCGTACTGGGCCTGAATCTCGTCGATTTGGCTTGAGACAGCCTGCTCGGCGAATTGTGCCTGTTCCAGCTCCTGTTTGGCCCCCTCGATCTGCTCCTCTCGCTCCTTGACGGCCCCCTCATCGGTTGTCTTTTTAAGCATCCGCTGGCGCTGCGCCTCGCACTGCTTCAAGTTGCTGGCCATCTGCTGCTCCAGCGAAGTGATGCT
This sequence comes from Drosophila tsacasi, assembly GCA_018904565.1. Lineage (NCBI taxonomy): Eukaryota > Metazoa > Arthropoda > Insecta > Diptera > Drosophilidae > Drosophila > Drosophila tsacasi. The sequence continues at coordinate 14,129 of JAEIHY010016894.1, read as the reverse complement.
CACCGCCAGCCGCTTGCACTCTGCCTCGTCGCGCTGGTGAGTCATCTTCAGAGTGTGAACCTCGCGTTCCAAGCGGCCCTGCTGCTCCTGGCAGTAGTTAATCCGCGTCTGCAGCTCCTCCGCCTGCTCCTGCATATCCTCCAGCGCCTTCTGCGATATCTGTGAGCTGTCCGCCGATTCCGCAGTCTTTGTGCGCACCTGTGTCCCCATTTTCCCCCGAATCGGGCGATTTCCACCACCGGACATGGTGCCCGTCGTCTCGATCATTTCGCCGCGCAGAGTCACCACCCGGTACCGCGTCCTGCCGTAGGCTATACGTGTGCCTTGCTCCAAATCGTCGCTTACTAAGGTGTTTCTTAGGGAGAAAAAGAAGGCGGTCCGCACACGATCGTCTTCGACCTGGATAAGATCGTACAATCTAGCCACGTTCTCGGGCCTGAAAACGAAGGAATTAAGTTGAGAAAAATAGCTGAAGGTAAGGATTTGTTTTATAAAAAACCTACGTATTAATTCTAGAGTTTGCATCGCGACGAAGGTGCTCCACCTTGTCCAGTGTGATGAAGGTGGCCCTGCCCACGTTGTACTTTTTCAGGGCAGCAATGGCCGCCGTGGCAGTGTCATAGTTGTCGGTAACAATATTGTCCAAGCGCCCGCAAGCGGTGGAAATGGCCACATCGTATTTGGCATCGATGCCGCCCAAGTTGCCCAGACGCCCCAGAATGCCAGGGATCTTGCCCTCCATCTTTTGTCGCATCAGGAAGTCGAGGACTTTGTCGTTGGAACGCTGAGCCTGCATGTTGCTAGATCTTTCGTTGATCTGAAAAGGAGGAGGAATTGTGGTAAATGAAACTCTCTTATTTCCCCTAAAACCTAAAACACCTCACCTCTGTTCTTAGTTTGTTGCATTTTATGCTTAGATTTCGCTCTTCATGCACCATTTTTTCCACCTCTGCCGTCTTTGTGGCGATTTCCGTCTGCATGCGTGGCAGGCTCTCCTTCAGCTCATCCACCTTTGTCAACTTCTCCTCGAGACTCTTCTGCGACTGCTCGTACGAGTCCTTTAGGGTTTGATATTTTCTAGTCTCGGTGGTCTCCGCCTGCTTGAGGATTTTCAGCTGCGACTCGAATACCTGCAGCTCCGCTTTGGCCGCGTTTACTTTCTCCTTGAGGCCGACCAACTCGTCACTGAGCTTCAGGCGTTTTTCAGTCAAAGGTTCCGACTTTTCCTTTAGCATTCCAAGCTGCTTCTCCAGCTCTTCATTCAGCGTCACCTTCTCCTTCTCCAGACGCTCCAGTTTCTTGTTGCAGTCCTCAATTTCGCGTTGATTCTTCTCAGGCAGCTTGTGCAGCTCCTCCAGTTCCTTGTCGTTCTTCTCGATCTGCGCCTTGTCCTTCTTCCGCTGCTTGTTGGTGTTCTCCATGGTGCTCTGTATTTCGGTGTGGGCTCTCTCGGCAGTCACCAGTTTCTTCTTGATTTGTTCGCGCTTCTTAACCAGAGATTCGTAGGCCCTAGAAAAATGTGCAGAATATATTAGATAATATTGAGATAGTTATTAATCTCCTTACTCGATCTCCTTCCTGATCACTTCCTCCTTTTCGGCCCGATCTTTCTTCAAGGCCTCGATGCTCGCGTCATGTGCCTTCAGCTCCTCCTCGCAGGACTGGTGCTGCTTCGTGTACTGGTCCAGCGTTGCCTTCTTCATGCTGATTTGCTTTTGAATGATGCACGAGTTGACGCGCACCTCCTCGTTCTCCTTTTTCAGGTAGTCGACGGCCTCATTGTACGGCTGCTCGAGATCCTTCATCTCGCGCTCAGCCAGCTTGCAGCGATTGTGCTTCTCCGTGCGGTCATCCGTGAGCTGATCCACCCTCTGGTTGATCTGCTGCAGCGGACGAATGTAGCGCTGTGTGCCCACAATGTCCTCCAGGTACTCCAACATACCGGTTTCGTTCTCCGTCTGTCCCTTCGGCTTCATCATGGCAATCGACTCCACCTCGCCCTGCAGGATCAAGAATCGGTTGTGCTCCAGATCGACATGGTGCTTCTTTAGCAGCTTAGCCACATCCCTCAGCTGGGCACGCTTATCGTTGATCTGGTAATAGGAGGAGCTATCGGACATGGCGGTGCGTTCGATGACGATGGCGGAGTCCGGGACAGACTCGCACGATCCGTCGCCCTTGTCCACGACCTGCTCGAAGTGCACGGCCACCGAGCAACTTCGCAAGTTGGGAAACCGCGAAGACGAATGAATCAAGGTGGAAACCTTCTTGCAGCGAATGCGATTCGCTCGGCAGCCGAACACGAACATCATGGAGTCGATGACGTTACTCTTGCCACTTCCATTGGGCCCAATGATGGCGGTGAAGCTTTGGTGGAACGGTCCCAGCTCCACTTCCCCCGCATAGCTCTTGAAGTTCCGATTCACAATCTTCTTAATGATTAACCGCGGACCGGTGCTCTCCATGGAGCAGTGCGGCGGTATCGGAGGCGGGATATATATGTCGCCGATGCGCGTTCCACCCTCCTCATCGTCAAAGATAAGTGCATCATCCAGAGCGTCTATGTCCGCCTCTTCCGATTCCTTTTGTTGCTGCTGCTGGGCTTTCAGGTGCTGCTGGACCGTAAGCTGAGGCACCCGGAACTGGCCACTTTGACGTCCGCCGCCGGGGCCCTTGGGCGTGCCCATGCTGGCACGAGCCCTTTGCATCATTTTATTTGGACAGAGTAACACGAATAAACGTTAAATCCTTTAAAATTTCGCTTAACATTCAGGCGCCAACCGAAAGAAGACGCTATGTAGCGCTGCATCGATATTTTTATAAGCGATACATCGATATTCCCTTCAACATCGCCACCTGGTCACACTGAATTCGATCAGAAATCGCACTTGAAATTGCCGTTGCCTCTCACTATCAGAATTATTGAATTGTTTTTCTACTTCTTTTCTGCTGTTTAAACCCCTCGATATGGTTTTGTTTTTTGACCGGCATGCTGGAAATTGACTTCTACTTCAGACATTTTTTTAAAATCCTTTGGTTTATAAAACGGCGATACCGCTACCAGCCACATACATTTCACTAAGAAGAGTGGCAACGCTTTTGAGTGTGCCGTTAATTTTAAAAATTAAGTTCAAATATGTTTACCATCAGAACGATCTTTAAAATGAAATAATGCAAAGGGGACTAAGATAAAGTAACAAATTTGCTAGGGATGATGATAAGTAAGCACTGCAGATAAAAATAATCAAAATTATGAAAATTAGCTCTTCTAAAATATTTATTTTATTAAATTTAAGAGCGAAAAAGAAATTTTTGTATTCTTCTAATCGCAATTTCTGCCGCACCCCTGATCTATCATCCTTCTGTTTCAAAATATTTAATTAGTAAACCCTTTAATATCAAAATTAATAACTAAGCAAACTAATATTTAATGCCGCATTGCTCTCTATTCAAAACTATTGCACCCACTTCGAAAAGCTTTCTCTTGGAAGAGAAATGCCCAAATATATAATGCCTCTGCTGCATCTCGCAAGACCTCAGTCACAATTCGACTTTGGCTCTGTGCGGTTGCGGTTGCGGTGTGCCGATCGCGTATTTTCCGACTAGACGCAGACGCGAAGACTTAGTTTTTCCACAAAGCCACACAACAAAAAAATATAAAAACGGTGTGTGGAACAGATACAAATATTGGACGCACGCAAACTGGAAATCAGGCAGAAAAATGCTCTGCCCGGGGGAAAATGTTAATGTAAATGGCCAAACTGGTTTCACAGTCAAGGTCGGCGTTTCCGCCCAGCGACGACCGTTATCAGTGCGAAATTCGGTGCTTGGCGTGTCCATCCTAATGATGGTTATTATTATGTCGTCTTCGCTGGATGCCAGGCTCATTGGTAATTTCTCCACTTTTGTTTGTCACCGAACCGAACACGAACACCGGAGCAGCTGGGCACAGCTGGCTCTTTTGATTGGGTGCGTGTCTTGCTTTTATTTTGGCGCATGCGCGCGCATTGGGTGTGAAAGTTGTCGATCTGTTATATAACAACTAAAACGGGGGAGCCAAGTGGGGCCAAGTCGGGTTGCGTCCACCGTTCAGCGACCGCCGTCCCGCCTCACCCCCGAAAAAGACTGTGTGTGTGTGTGTGTGCATTGAACCCAACCCCGGCGTGACAGTTGCTGAAATTTTCCTGACCCGCCGCCTTGGCCCCAGCACCAGCGGCTGGCTCTCAAGATGATAAATTTACTTTCTAAATGCTGCAACTCCTCGATAGACACAGATACAGATCGAGATACATACAAGCATACAGAGGCAGTCGGACTCTATCTGTTAGAGCCATATCTCGAGATCGCATCTTGCATTTGGCCAACAACACACGCGTAGCTTGCCCAACAACCGCCAGCCAGAGTTACGATCTGGTGCGGCACGCCACGGATCGGCTACGGGCCATTGCTGCCGATCTATGATGCAAACGCACTCAATTTATCCGTCGCAATGTGGCACACATGGCTGGGGGCGTCCATTAAAATGGGTGGAGCAAGGGGAGGATTCGGCAAATTGGCGATGAATTTAAGACTAGAAGGATTTTGGCTTTTGGAAATTTTTATGACAATTGTTTCTTTAGTGGGTTTTTAATACATTTTTGTGATTTTCATATAAGGTTTTTGATTAGTTAGAAATATAAATTATATATTTTAAAGGTAGTCTACTAAACAGTTCTTCATGGTTAACAACAATCAATAAAAATAAATTTCAGTAACCTTTTCGTGTCTAGACTCAAGCCACTTCATCATAAGAAGTCGAGAGATTATAATAAAGATAATCCAAGATAAATATAGTTATTATTAAAAGGTCACCAAGCATTTATAAATTATATAAATTGAGTATATTTCCTTGAAATGTTATTTTTTCCGGTACATTCCGACGACCCTTGAATTCAAGTCAAAAGGTAGACGTGGGCATTTTCGCTCACTCCCCTGCCTTACAACGCCGCTGCCTTCAATTCGAATGCGTGATTGCTATCCAGCTAAAAAAAATTGACTTAAAAAAAATATTGCAGCAACCGGCAGTCAATGGCTAATTTTGGGTTGACGTGAGCAGTTTCTTTTTGGGTCAACGCATTAATTAGTCTCCTTGTTAATTACACACGGCTCTCTCACACCTAGTTTATGTGTGCCTGCTTTGCAGACAATGATGGAATAATCAGCAGCAACTACACCATCGCCCGCCACCGTCGCTCGACCGCCGGAGCTGCAGCAGCCCCCGCACCGGCGAGCTGCATGCAAGATGCACGTTTCTACCGAAATCCGAATCGGCCGGTTCACAAGATCTGGACGAACAGTGAGTGCGCCAAGTATTTCCTTTGCCTCGACGGCGAGGTCTTCGAGTTTAAGTGCTCCGAGGGTTTGCTGTTCGATGTTGTGCGTCAGATCTGTGACTTCAAGGCGAACGTGGACAATTGTGATGTGAGTGCTGAGACGCCGGCTCCCAAGCCCCTCTTGGAAATGGCCGACTGTGCGGATGAGTACCAGCTGGGGTGTGCGGATGGCACATGTCTGCCACAGGAGTATTTCTGCGATGGATCCGTGGACTGTCCCGATGGCTCCGACGAGGGTTGGTGCGATGTGGAGCATGATCCGAACGCAGCGGGTGCGTGTGATCCCAGAAGCTGTCAGCTGCCTCACTGCTTCTGCTCGAAGGACGGCACCCAGATACCCGGAAATCTTCCGTCGCAAAATGTTCCACAGATGATAGTGCTCACCTTTGACGATGCCATTAACCACGACAATTGGGAGTTGTTCTCCAAGGTTCTGTTCACCCAGAACCGGAGAAATCCGAATGGCTGTCCCATTAAGGGTACCTTCTATGTCTCGCATCCCTTTACCAACTATCAGTATGTGCAGAAGCTGTGGAACGACGGTCATGAGATCGCAGTCCACTCAGTCACGTAAGTTCAGTCCTTCTAAACTATAACTACTTGCATATGTATCCTTTACCTTTATACCTTTAGACATCGCGGCCCTGAGATGTGGTGGTCTAAGAATGCCACAATTGAAGACTGGTTCGATGAGATGGTTGGCCAGGCCAACATCATCAATAAATTTGCAGCCGTCCGCATGGAGGAGATCCGAGGAATGCGCGTTCCATTCCTCCGCGTCGGCTGGAATCGTCAGTTTCTGATGATGAAAGAGTTTGGATTTGTTTATGACGCCTCCATGGTTGCGCCGCACTCCAACCCGCCCCTATGGCCCTACACCTTGGACTATAAGATGCCGCACAGCTGCACGGGTGTAAATCAGAACTGTCCCTCGAGGAGCTATCCGGGCATTTGGGAACTGGTGATGAACCAACTGGAAGCGGGTGAATACATGTGCGGCATGGTGGACAGCTGCCCACCGCATTTGAGTGGCGAGGATGTGTACAGGATGCTGACGCACAACTTCAAGAGGCACTATCTTAGCAATAGAGCACCGTTTGGCCTGTATTTCCACTCCACTTGGTTCAAGAAAATCGATTATCTAAATGCTTTTTTGGTAAGTTTTCCCCAAGTTATCCGAAAACCACGGTGTTAACTTTCGATTGTTTTATTTAGAAATTCCTGGATGACCTACAAAAGCTACCGGACGTGTACTTTGTGACCAATCAGCAGGCGATTGAGTGGATGCGACACCCCACACCCAGCAACCAGCTGCATCAGTTTGAGCCGTGGCACTGTCAGCCCAAGGATTTGGATCCCCACGAGCGGGTCTGCAGTTTGCCGAATGTCTGCAAAGTTCGGAGTCGAGTGCTGCAGGAAGATCGATACTTTTATACGTGCATGGAGTGCCCAGCCCAGTATCCCTGGATTCGGAACGAGTTCGGATTGGACTGAGAGCCCAGATTGGACTCTGCGAAGTAGTGTAGGATAAGTCTAAGTAATAATTTATATGCATTTGTCTCCCGCTTAATATATATATATTTAAATTTCCGAGTTCCATAAGCGTTTCATTCTTACTCTAAGTTCAGATCTGATCCCGACAGATGCCCATTTACTGCGTTATAAATGGATTGGCAATGCTCTCCACTCCGTCCTGTGGGCATATCAGGACCAGCGCTGTGCCGCGGCACACAACCAGTCCCAGACTTCTCGTTGAGTCCTCGGTTAGCTTGTAGGGCTCGTCGGAGTCCCGCAGATACTCCACCGTGTTGTCCATCACCAAATTGAGCAGCGCATCGTAGCCTTTGAGAATTCCGGATGCCTCGCGGCCTCCCGCGAATTTCACACGAATCTGTTTCTCCAGATACTTGGATAGGTCCAAAATCGACTCCTTGCGCCGCTTCTCCTTGCCGTCATTGTTGCCGCCCACCTGGAAGGCGACGTACATGGTGGTGAAATGCTAAAGGACTATTATTTTACACATTTTACCTTTTTATCTGCCATTATTCTGTTTTTAGTAAACGCCGGCTGGATTAGAGTGGCCGTAGCTGGAGCGCTCTAATATACCCACGTTCGCATATAACAAAATACCGACTTTATATATTATACCAAAAAAGTTTGGAGTACTAATCTTATTTGTTATTTTAAAGCATTTGATCTGGCAGTTCTAGAATAATTTTTCACGTTTAACAAATTATTTAATTTAAATAAATCAAATAACGTAAATATTTGTGAAATTTGGCTGCAGGAATTCGCAAAGACGCCACCTGGTGGCTACGCCGATAATTCTTGTATTGCAGTCCACGACCAGCGACGGTCACTCTGATTGGCTCTCCATTTTGTTTTCTACGGCAGAATAATTTTTTCGCTGCATCAACTTGCAATTTTGTACCTATTAACCGAGCGTTTTTGTAAATTTAAGTGTTTTAAAACAAACTTGGAGCCATGGGACGCAAGAAGAAGAAGGCCTCCAAACCCTGGTGCTGGTATCCTTTTCAAAAAACAAACTGCAAAACTGCGTTGTCCACGGCATGTGCGCCGCTGGCTGGGAGGGCGAGCGAAAAAATTTGTATCTACACATACACGCTCATTTATATAATGGTATTGTGGGCACGGGCTCCCGGTGCAGAAGGGTACACAAATTGGCATTTTCCTTAACTCCCAGCGAAAAATTTAGGTACTGCAATCGCGAGTTCGATGACGAGAAGATCCTGGTGCAGCACCAGAAGGCCAAGCACTTCAAGTGCCACATCTGCCACAAAAAGCTCTACACCGGCCCTGGCCTTTCGATCCACTGCATGCAGGTGCACAAGGAGACGGTCGACAAAGTGCCCAACTCGCTGCCAAATCGTTCAAACATTGAGATTGAGATCTTCGGCATGGACGGCATTCCCGCGGAGGATATCAGGGATCACGAGCGGCAGAAGAACGGTGGCAAGTCGGACTCGGACGATGACGAGCCAGTGGCCAAGAAGAAAGTAGAATGTAAGCGGTCGCTTGTTTGTAGTCGGAGAAATCTCGTATAAATCTGAATCTCATTCCAGATCCCATGAGCGTGCCACCGCCAATGATGATGCCGCCAAATATGATGCCGCCCCACATGCTGGGGCAGTATGGCATGGGAATGATGCAGCATATGCCGCCGCTTCCTCCATACCCGATGCCCATGATGCCGCACATGATGCCGCCGCGTCCCCTGTTTCCGGCGGCGATGGCCACCACCTCTGCTGCAGCTGCAGCGGCAGCGGCGCATCACCACCACCATGCCGCCGCTATGGCCCAGCAAAAGCCAACATTTCCAGCTTACAGGTGGGCATCGTTATTAAGGGGAAAGCCACATTGATATAAGCATTTTACATTTATTTTAAATATGTTTTTAATTGAAAATGATGCATATAATGCAGGGTTTCTGCTAGATGTGGCTTTCCCCAAAAGGCAGAGTGACATGACAAACGTGTCTTGTAAAATTGGAACTTAATTAATGCCTTTTCTAATCTACTTTAAACTAATATTTAAATTTTTTACTTTTTCAATAAAGTAATGCAACCATAAGTGCTCCGCCCACCACCAACCATGCTGGTGGCACATCCAGTGCACCACCAAGTGGACCGCCTGATGCTCAACAGCAGCAGCGCCCGCCAATTCAACCAGCAGCAGCTGGGGGCGGACCGCCGGCTGCTGTCACCACCAAGATCATGCATCCGCCCGAGGACGCCAGCTTGGAGGAGCTGAGAGCTAGACAGCCCAAGTACCAAGCGCGTGTGGCAGCCGCTATGGCTGCCCTCGCGAAGAGCCAGAGTCCCAGCAACAATGGCGGCACCGCCTCCACGTCGAAGCCAAGCACCCCGCCGCCACCATCCCTGGCGGGGATATCGCCCACGGGCAGTAGCAGCGGCATGACGGCCGCTAACGCGCTTGCCGTCTCCACAGCCATCTCGAAGGCCCAGGAAGTGAGTTCTTATCATAGTTATAGAAATCATAGTCAATATAAATGAGCACATCGGGACACACGACGGATGAATAACACAAAAAAAGGACGGACTGAACGCGGACTTGTATAAAAGACAATTTCCGAAACAAAAAACAACACGAAATAATTGTAATTTACTTTTATTTGACTTAATTATATTGGAAGTTCGTTGGCATTTTGCTTTCTAAGATTATTCCATTTATCCAAGCTGGACAATTTGAAACCAATACCGATTTCTATTACAAATACGCTTATTTTTGCATATTTTGCGAAGAGAGCGATTACGTTCATACGAGACGGGAGAAGCGTACGAAAGCGAACGGACACAAGAGTTACAAACGAGAAACAGAGACCCGAAACCAGAACGTAAAAGAAATACATTTTTTTAGCATATAGTGATGATATATGTCTGTACAATTTTTTAATTAAACAAAGAAATTAATGGCAACAAAACAAACGAAACGGCGGTTTTCAATTTAACCACTTAAGTTACTTTGATTTAAAACAGGAAACCTTGAATGAATTAGGCAAATTGAAGAGAGATTCGAGGGATATGTGTGAGGTTTTACCCTGTCTTGTCCCTGTGTCTTGAAGTTGCAACTCAGATGCCCGAACCTCTTTCCCCCTTTCCCCGTGTATAGTCAAAGATTTAAAGGAGGAAAGAAAGTAAAATAATGGCTACCGAAATTGGTATACAATAATTTGATGAAATGACCTACAAAATTAAAATTTCTGTAGACCAGTCATTTATCATTTTAAAACAGCAGAAATTAGCGTTTGGATTGATCGGAATTAAACGAATTTGATTTATTATTTCTGGATTTGTATTTTATTTCCTTACTTGTCCGTAAATTATCGAGGGCTTCTTTGAACTTAATAATCCCCCCCCTTTCACTGGCATGTGAAATAAATTGAACCGATTCCCAACGTTTACTTACAGACCGCCGCTCTGGTGGCCGTGGCTCAGGCTCAGGCTCAAGCGCAAGCCCAAGCTCACGCACAAGTGGCCCAGGCCCAGGCTCAAGCTCAGGCGCAGGCGCAGGCCCAGGCCGTGGTCCAAGCTCAGGTGCAGGCTGCTCAGGTGGCACACGCAGTGCAGCAGCATCAGCAGGCGGCGGCGGCGCAGCAGCAACAGCAGGCAGTGCAACAGCAGGCGGCGCAGCAGCAACAGCAGGCGGTGCAACAGCAGCAGGTCAAGCAACTGGAGGAACTGAATCGGGCTGTGATGCTCCAGCGCTTTCAGGCTGCCCGACAGCAGCCGGGAAATCCGGGCGCTGCGGCAGCGGCTGCGGCGGCCGCAGCCGTTGGCATGGTAAGTCTCTAGTCCCGCGATGCTGCATATGCATCGCTAAACAACAACAAAAAAAAGAAAAAAAAGAATGAACTTGACTTAACAACAAAATCGAATCCCAAGTGCTGAGAATGCCAATCTGTAAAAGACCAACAAACTATTGAAAAGAAACCGATCTAGTGTCCCAGGGAGGTGTCAAAAAGCCAACGACAGCATTTTTCAGTGGGTTTAAATATATATATATAAATGGTTTAGTTTAAAGCTTTCGCCTTCATCATTGCATCACCTTTGCAGATCATTCCAATCACCTGTTAAAAAAGGATTTCAGCCGGGGTCATTTCTTTAAAGAGCTATAGTCTCATATTAATGGGATTGACCCACCAAAATTAACTAATAAAAGGCTAACCGCTCCCAATACTGACACAACTAATTTCGATTCACGTCAGTTGAAATCATTTCTTTAAGTCTCAGTAAAAAAAAATATATATAAATATAAATAGCAAGGTGTTCGAAAGTATTAAAACTGTGTACAATGTAAAAATTAACAAGCGCTTTTGCTCGACTTTCTAGCTTACTTTTTTGTTTAACTTTCCTCTTACAATTTATATTTATTTTCTAGTCAAATACTTTTGCATACGCTTTCGAAACCATGCAGCCACCGACTTTTTCGTTTCATTTTCGAACACATTTTGCTTTAAGACTTTAAGACGAGTGATTTGAACTGCTTAAACTAATAGGTCTTACCTCATTTCATTCTGACAATTCAGAGAAAGTATTGAAAGCTTGTTTAAAACGAAATAAAATGTGTTGTTAAAGTTACCAATTACCAATTGCAGTACAGAAAGCAGAGGTTCAGTGTTGATATACAAGAGAGTTGAAAAAGTGTTGCGCAGGGCCCCGAAACAGTGTTATACAGTATGTATGTTTTTTGTACAACAACAAGTTAATCTTCTCCCACAAAACTCCCAACCTAATCACTACTCCCCCTCCCCCGAAATCACATCCCGCAAAATGAAATGTGAAATGCAAAAGATAAGTAAAAGCCAAACAACTCCATTATAATATTACTTAGTCGTACTTATGCAAGTAATTATGTAGTCTAAGCAAGTACCTTCTACTACTCTCTCCTACCTATGCCCCCCCTATCTCTCTCTCAGTCGCTCACATCCATGCGTATATAATCCATTTGAGAAACCCCATTTCCCAACAAAAACTAAGTTCCTAGTACATACATACTGCCTTGCAAGTAAAACTGAATGAAAGAATTCACAATTACGATAATAGTAATCAATGAGAGAGAAGAGTCGTGAGTTGTGTTTCAAATATATATTTTGCAAGCCATGTAAGTACATTTCAATAATTTTAATATTACCAAAAACAAAAAATCAAGAATTACTTTGACTTTGTCGTAATGGTTGCTGCGTTGGTTGGTTTAATTGATTGATGATTGATTGGTTGATTGATTAATTCATATCCACAAAGATACACACAAATTAAGTAAGACCTACACACACCGCATTGATATGTCTATCTCTCTACATCTCTCTACATCTATCTCTATTTAATAGAGCTGGGGAAAAATCGATTTTCAGTGAATCGATTGTTTTGCAAAAATTTGAAGAAAAAATCGATTTAAATCGATAAAAATAGAAATTTTCGAAATAAAAACCAAAATTGTTTTTTTTTTAACCTGAAATAGAAAATAAATATAAAATATTCAACATAAGATATTTGTACATTTAAATTTAAAGCCATTGATTTTTATTAGTGAATTCCTAAAGAATTAATGTAAAATAATTATATTAATATACATAAATAGAAAAAAACGTAACAATTAACTATTGCGCTCCGTTTTTTTAGTGACAAAATTGGCGGGGCTGACAAATTTTCGATATAAATCGATTCTCAAAAATTAAATCGATGAATCAAAAAAAAAAAATCAACAAAGATCGATTAATCGATTCGAGAATCGATTTTTTCCCCAGTTCTACTCTATTACCTCGATAACAACAACTCCACCCACCAAACAAAAAATAAGAAAAGCAACAGAAAAATACTATCTATAAGTGTTCTTTGATCTGTAAATTGTACTCTACCGATATCAATGTTTCATTTCCTCCAAGCCATGCATTTTTATGTGTACCCCTTCTTCACACGGATCTCATCCGATAAAGTCTCTCATCCACATGCCATACTAATATCCATTCATTTGGTTTTATACGCAGAACAAATGCTTATTCAGGGTAGCGGACTATCGGTTGTTGTCATTTCCAACCTCAATTACCTTGCTATAGCACTAATTCTAACCGAAAGTTTAAGATGCGTTACGCCATACGATTTTTGGCAATTCAGAGTTATGGGCGTTACGCATCTTAAACTTCTACTGTGCTTGTCTTAACCCCCAGCCCTATATTCATCCATCTTCATCTCTCACTGACCAACCTCACTCTTATTAGCTAAGTTTGAAACTAACTTCTAACCGAAGAATATTGGAATTTGAACTCGACCCGTGGCCTCCTCCCTCCGGTTAGTAAATCAGTTCACTATTACTTTCTCTTAAAAGCGAATACGTTTAATTTGTTAAGATATTGTACAAGCCTTAAGCCCGCCCCTCACACCCTCCACACACCATCTCGTCGTCGTCAGTTCAGTTTCCGAATTGTAAGTACTTTTCTTTTTAAATCAACAAACTATTTATTTACAAACAAAAAATAAAATGATGACTAGAAGAGGATGAAGGAGTCTCTTCTCTCTGCTCTACTCAATATTCTATTCTATATATCTTGTCTCTGCTCTATCTATCATACATTTGTAATGCGATGCAAAAAAGTTCCTCCACCAACAAAAAACCAAACACACACACACACATACACACTCCTCTTATCCATGTATTGAATAAGTTCGCAAAAAAACAACTTATTAATATTCTAAATGAAAAAAAAAAACAAAACAACAAACAAACATAATTAATAACAAATTAGCTAATTTTGTGTACAATGGCTTCAATATATAGACCAAGCGAAAAAGCCCTCAAGAGTATTAATCCTCGAAATCCCTCCTTTCCATGCTCTTCTATATCTTTCTCTCCACGTCCGATCCGCCTCATCCTTCAGATGCCGCTCCCCGGTCACATGCAGCTGATGCAGCCCATGCTGAGACCGGCCATGGCTATCGGACCACACGGAGCCCTGATCGGCGGAAATATGCTAAGAGCCGGTGGACCAGGATTCAACGGTATTCCGGCAGGTGAGATTTTCGATATTTGAATGTTAATTGCAAGATTGTTTGATATGGGCTATTCTCTGGAAAGTACAAACACAAAAAAATGCTATAAAATGAATATTTCCAACATATTAACATTAAGAAATGTTCCAATGAATCAAATTTGAAAGCATTAATCATATTCTAAAACAAATTTCGAAATATTCGAATGCAAACTCGCGCAACTCGCTATTTT